>PVKS010005673.1:0-83472 GCA_004027875.1 Aplodontia rufa
AAGGAATTATGCTAAGTGAAGTATCCCAATCTCAGAGACTCAAGGGCCGAATGGTTTCTCTCATCTGTGGAAGCTAGAATACATGGGGAAGCAGTAGATTAGATGGCTAACCTAACAATAACTTCAAATTGTATGATTCTCAGCATAATAGGGGGATGGCTCCCTAGGATTCTTGGAGGCATAGGGAGGGGGAGGGGAAGGGGGGGAGGGTGTCTGACGAACTCCTAGGAGACTGGAGAGTGGGATATCGGGGAACCATCCCAGAAGCCGATGTCATTCCTCCACGAGATACCCATTTAACACATGAGTTCTTCTGGGGGAAACTGCAACTGGTGAAACCCAAGGTGGTCATCCACGTTTTGGCATTACCCCTGGATAACAAAGTATATATACATTGGTTTTTGATGGTTTGATAATGTTTCCCCCTTTATTGTATCTCTATATACTTCTAATAAAAATTATAGTCAACTAAAACAAAAAAAAAGATTTTTTAAATTATTTCTTTCTTTATTTAAAGATTAGAGGGACAGTGAAAGTAAGAGAAAGAGAGAATCAATTTTTATTTAGTTATTTGTGCAGCTTTTGTTTCCTCTGACACTTCATTGTGTATGTGTTGCTGATGCTCGAACCTGCGTACTTGTGCATGCCAGCCAAGGGCCATAACTGCTGAGCCACAGCTGCAACAACTTTTGTCAGGTTTTTGACTCTCCTGAAACAGATAAATATATTCAACATATCCTCAATTAAACCCCCAAATCTGTATTTGTTTTGTTTTCATAGAAGTTTAAAAACTGATTAAAATTGGAATGGGCTGACTAATGAGGTAGGCAAACAAAATTAGGCAGTTACAGTAGATGGAATGATAAGGGTCAATGAGAAGGAAATTGGTCAATGGTCGTTTTCTTTAGGGGAAAAGAAGAACACTCACTGTTCCAAATTAACAGATATGTAAATCAGCTTGACATCCCCTCTGCTAACAAGGGTGCAGAGATCTGCTAACAAATGCAGAGATCTGCTAACAAAAGTGCTTGTTCTACAGTTCAGGTCCTTCAGGAAGACTTTCATGATGGAGGGGCTATTAGATTATTATTATTATTTTTGTCATGCTTTGGAGTCAAACCTAGGAACCATCTATAATATCCCATGGTTAGTCAAGGTCAGGCACACTGTGATTCAGTGTTTGCATTATCTTGCGAGCATGCATGCACAGCTAACCTGTTGGCAAAGTGCCTTCTTTGTTGGAAATGTATGTAGACAGGGCCCTATGAAGAGTGGTAAAGGGGGAGGGCCCCTTGCATGGGATAATAGGGCAGACTCATGTTAAACAGAGGGCTTTCAGCTCTGATGCTCCCTTCTCTTCCCCAGGAGAAATCTTCCCTATCTATCCTTTTCTTAGATAAGCTCTTTTATTCACATGCCTTGCTTTACTTTCCTAAATAAAATTGCCCACTCTGCTTGCCTCAGTGTTCTATGTTATTCAGTATTTGATTCTATGCAACAAGAGCCCAGCACCAACATCAGAAGATTGTATAGTGATGCCGCTCCTCTGGCATCAAGGATAAGATAAGATCAACCTAACAAGGTAAGCCCTTGTCTGTACCTTACATCTTTCTACAACTTGGCATTGATATTAGAAGACCTGTGTCCCTAAGACATAAAAAAGCTACAATAAAATTGAGATAAGCATGAATTGGAAGATTTATACTGATATACTTTAAGACCTACTTTCAAGGTATCAAACAGTGTAGTTTTCATGGCAATATGGATTTATAGATGATTAAATTATTCCAGAGTGTCTAGAAGTAAACACTGTTTATCTCCATGAAAAACCACCTGTATACTCTATTTTATCCACTAAATTTAAATCTTCCTCCAAATCATATTAGTTAATTTTCAACAATGCTGCCATAGGAGAGGATAGTTGTTTTATAGAATAGTGATGGGAAAACTGGATATCCAGAGAAATGTGCTTCAATCCTTATCATTTTCCAAATATAATCATTAACTCAAATTGAGTCATATTTATACATGAAAAAGATAAACACACAAAAGGAAATGCCTGATCAAATCAACACAGAACCATTAAATCATGATACCACGGCACCATATTTTGTGCATTTGAAGGTAGTATTGAAATATCACATGGGATGGAATTAGCAATGTCATTTTAACAAACTTCTGTTGCAAAATGTATCTAAGAACAAACTGTTTCCAAAGTGAAAGAGTCAATTCAAATATCCTAGAAAGTATTTTTTAAAAGCCATAAAAGGTATATTAATTCAGATATACAAACTTGATATAAACTCACAATCGAATACTTTTATGCAATAAGAACAAACTGTGGCTGAATGAAACAACAACAATCTGGATAAATTTAAACACTATTGGGGAAAACTAACAATAACAACAACAAAAAGGCACAAAGGGAAGTCCTATGTTATTCTGCTTATGTCAGATTCTAGGACAAGTAGAACTAATCCACCGTGACTTAGAACTGAACTGACTGACTAAAGCTAGGGATGTGAGGGTAGATTTAGTGCAACGGGGCACAATGAAATTTTGTTAGTAAATAAAAATAAACATACAGCATATATGATGATTTGTGTGATGGTTACAAAGAAAAAAATTCTAAAAATAAAGAACTGGATTTTTTTTTATTTTTTTAAAGAGAGAGGGAGAGTGAGAGAGAGAAAGAAATAATAAAAAAATTTAATTTAGTTTTTCATGTGGCTTTTATTGGTCTGACACTTAGTTGTGTACATGGTGCTGGGGTTAGAATCCTTTTACTTGTGCATGCCAGGCAAGTGCCATAACAGCTCAGCCACTACTACTCCAGCCCCCAGAAATGGACTTTTTAAAGCGCATTTTATCATATGGACCTTATCCCAAAATAAAGAAGATTTAAAAGTAAATGTACAAAAGTCAAAAAACCAAAACAATGCAACTGAGTACTTTCATGCAATAGGAACAATGATATGGATAAATTTAAAAAGAATTGGGGCAGACAACATCTACAAAAAAAAAAAAAGACAGAAAGGAAAATTGTTAAACAGGTTTCTAGGTTAATACTAATGTTCAGACAGTATTGGAATACATAAAATTTTATTGGAAATTACAAACTTCTTCTTGTAGACTTCTAGAGTGCCATCTAAGTCTTTCTTAATAATAAGAGTTGTAAATGTTATTTTTGTTTATCTTGTTTTCTTCTTTTGCATAGTAGATCATAAAGCTCATGTGCTATGTTTCTTTTTTTTTTAAGAGAGAAGGACAGTGAGATAGAGAGAGAGAGAATCAATTTTTATTGAGTTTTTTCACATGGCTTTTGTTGCTCTGACACTTAGCTGTGTATGTGGGTGCTGGGTTTGAACCCGTATACTTGCACATATCAGGCAAGCGCCATAACCACTGAGCCACCACTCCAGCCCCTCATCTGCTATGTTTCAAGATACAAATATGATAGTATTCAATGACATTTACACTGAAAGTGCAATTAAAGCAAAAAGAATAAAAATAACAGCCAATGCCTGTGGGGAAAATAAAGAGTAAATGGGATAAAACTCTATTTTTTATTACACTTTGCCATGAATATAAAATTACTTGGAGAAAATAGTCTGTGTGCAATAGAACCTGATTTAGGCAGTGCAATTTTGAAACATATCCTCCCTCTCAGAACAAAGAATCATCTCAAGGTCATTTTGACTCACTTGTCCCTCAATCCCCTACAATACTCCACCCTAAACACCCTTATCATGAAGAAAGGTATCCTTCCTGACAATTCCCTAGTTATGCCCCTCCCACCTCATGCCCTCCAGGCCCTATGTGTGGGTAGGTCCCAGACTCCACTGGGACTCCCTCTGCAGGTTTCTCCTGAATACACCTGTGTTAATATTGAGCCACTGCTCTCCACTCTATTTCCTTCATTTCCTTCTTTCCTAACAGTTTATAAATTAATTAATGTTGTCAAGATATTAACTACATGTGTGACCAAATGTAAATTATGCAATCTTGTGTCAAAATAGTATAAATTATAATTAATTGCAAATAATAAATAAAGATAGTCATGGGTTATTGGATTGCAATTTATAAAAAGAAATAAACAGAATAAAACTCTTGAGAAATTGAAAAAAAAGACAATATATCAATGAGTTAGGTAATACTAGAAGTGGGAAAGAATTTCAGATCATTAATTTTTTCTCAGAGATAAACAACCTCTCTTTCATTTCAATATGCCAAAATCAGATGATTTCAATATTGAGATCCTACTCAACACTTAAGAGTCCCATGCAGATTCTTACCTGTTGAAAACTAAAACTATAGCACAATAAAATTTTGAAGAGACTATTTGAGCAAATTGCAATTAATAGACAGGAAGGTTCCGCAATAGAAGTGCTTTAGGAGCCCCAAGGGGCAGGCTTTCATGGCACCCACTGGAAGTACAGAAAATCAGTTATAATTTGCTTTATTTGACATCTTCCACAGGAAAGTCCCTAAGTGTGTGATCATTCTTATTGACTAATTCTTACTGCTTGAATTCTGTTTCCCCTTAATGTACACATTTAGAAGGCAGAGCTCAAGTTCGATTTTCCTTAAATTTTGTAAATCAAGGGAGGTTAAGGTCACCCAGGAGTAGCTGGCCTTGTCTACTCAGGAATGCTGCAAATATGATCTTTATTTTAATTTGCTTTAACATCTCCATTTGAAAATGAAGCATTAAGAATAAAAGGACTGGGGCGGGCGCAGTGGTTCAGTTGTTACAGCAATTGCTTGCCATGCACAAGGACCTAGGTTCAAACCCCAGCACAGTGAAGCTTCAGAGCAAAGAAAGTTGCATGAAAAACTATATAAAATAGATTCTCTCTCTCTCTCTCTCTCTCTCTCTCTCTCCACACACACACACCTGTCCTTTTCTCTTAAAAAAATAATAAAAGGATGAGGAAATTGGTGACCACAGGGAGGGATACATGTAGAATCGCTCCATGAAGTGGTATGGCAACGGAAAGAGAAGTGCCTTTCTGTGAGGTGAGTGAAAGGCAAAAGACAACAAAGACAGGCTAAGTAATCTTGAACACATGGAAGACAGACAAGAAGAAAAAATCTTACTGATCATGGATAGAATTTCCAAGAACTATGGGATGAAATCAGAAGAAATAACCTAAGAGTGATTGATACAGGGGAGAATATTGAATAACAAGCAAATGGCATAAAGAACCTTCTGAATGAGGTAATCAAAGAAAAATTCCCCCATACCATAATATAACCAAATAATCATATTCAATAGGAATACAGGACCCAAAATAGACCTAAACAAATGAGAAACTCACAAAGACACATCATATTCAAAATGAACAACACAGAAAACAAAGAAAAAGTATTCAAAGGAGTAAGAGAAAAATACCATGTCACATACAGAGGAAAATCAATAAGGATCACTGTGGATTTCTCAAATCAGACCATAAAGGTGAGGAGAATGTAGAACAAAATTTTTCAAACGTTGAAAGAAAATAATTGTCAGCCAAAATACTATACCCAGCAAAACTTAGCTTCAAATTTGATTTGGAAATAAAATCCTTTCAAACAGGAACAAGCAAACAGCTCCCAAATCCCACAATCACAAGACAGTTGTAAAAACAAAACTCACTAAAAGACATCCAAGACAGCACAAAATTCAGCAAAAATCACAATGTCAGAGAACCAAAATCACATATCTATTCTAACACTGAACATGAATGGACTCAATGGCCCAAAGATACGGATTATCAGACTGTATCAAAAAACAAAATCCAACAATATGCTGCTTATAGGAGACTTATCTCACAGCCAAAGACAGCCACAGACTGAAGGCAAAATATTGGGAAAAAACTTAACCACACTGTGGCCCCAAAAAAGCAAGATGGTGATGCAATACTCATACCTGACAAAGAAGTTTTTCACCAAAAATTAATCTGAAGAGACAAAAAAGTCCAGTAAAACTTTGTTAAGAGAATATAACATCAAGAAGACGTAACCATAGCTAACATTTATGCACCAAAGTCCTATGCTCCCAAATATGTAAAAAATTACTCCATGACATTAAACCACCTATAGATCTCAACACAATAATATTGGGGAACTTTAATACACCTTTATCACCAATAGATAGATCATCAGAATGAAAAATCAACCAAGAAATCTCCAGAATAAACAACTCTACGAATCAAACAGACCTTGCAGATATCTACAGAATATTCTATCACAAATCATCAGAGTTTACCTTTCTTTCAGGATTGTATGGATCATTTTCCGAAGTAGATCATATCTTAGTCCACAAAAATAATCTTAGCAAATACAAAAAGATTGATATAATTCCATGTATTCTATCAAAAACAATAGTATAATTCTAGCAATTAAGAGCAAGAAAAAGAATAGACAGTACATAATATATTCTTAAATTAAGGTAGACCAAAGGGAAAATGAGAACAGAAATACAGAAATCAAGAAATTCTTGGAAAATGAATGAAAATGAAGGTGCAGCATATCATAACCTCTGGGACAGCATGGAAGCATTCATAAGAGATAAATTTATAGCACTGAGTGCCTTCATCAAAAATGAGGAGAGAGCCCAAATAAATAAAGTGATGTTACATCTCAAATCTTTACAAAAAAAATGCAATCCCAAATTCAGCACAATACAGAAAATAACCAAAATCAGACCTGACATCAATGAAATTGAGATAAAAAATCAATACAAAGAATCAATGAATCAAAAAGTTGGTTCTTCAAATAAACAAATAAAATTGACAGACCCCCCCCCAGCCAACCCCACCAAAAGAAAGAATGAAATGAAGCAAAGCAAAAAAATAAGAAATGTAAATGGAGAGAGACATCAACACTGACTCATCTGAAATGCAGAGGATTATCATAAACTATTTTGAAAAACTGTATTCCTCCAAGTTGGAGAATCTGTAGGACATGAAAAAATACCTAATCAAATACAACATTCCCAAACTTATATAAGAAGATATTGAACAACTTAAAAGCCCTTCCAAAAAAGAAAAACCCAGGAACTGGATTCTCAGCTGAGTTCTATTAGACCTTTACAGACGTTTAGAGAAGAATTAACACTTCTGCTTAGTAAACTATTCCATGAAATTGAAAGTGATGGAAATCTCCCAAACACTCTATATGAGGCAACCAAAACCCTGATATCAAAACCCAGTAAAGACACATCAAGAAAAGAAAACAACAGTCCAATATACCTGATGAACATTGACACAAAAATCCTTAACACAATCCTAGCAAACTGTATTCAAAAACACAACAAAAATATAATGCATCATGATCAACTGAGCTTCATTCCAGGGATGCAAGGCTGGTTCAACATATACAATTCAATAAATGAAATTCATCACTTAAACAGAATTAAAGGCAAAAACCATATGATCATATCAATTGATTCAGAAAAGGCCTTTGACAAAATCCAATACCCATTTATTCTCAAAACTCTTGGAAAATATGGATCAAAGGAACATACCTTAATTTTGTAAGAGTCCACAGCTAACATTATATGCTTAATGGAAAAAAACTGAAAGCATTCCCACTAAACTCAGGAACAAGACATGGCTGTTCACTCTTACCAATCTTATTCGATTTAGTCATTGAAACCCTAGACAGAGAAATAAGACAAGAGAAGGAAATCAATGGAATTCAAATAGGAAAAGAGGAAGTTAAACTATCTTTATTTTCTGATGATATGGTCCTATATGTAGAAGACCCAAAAAGCTATCAGAATACTTCTGAGCTTATGAATGAAAGAAAAGTGGCAGGATACAAGACCAGCATCCATAGATCAATAGCTTCCCCATACTCCAACAGGAATTCTGCCAAAGAAGAAATCAGGAAATCCATCCCAGTCACAATAACCTCAAAAAGAATAAATACTTGGGAATTAATATAACAATGGAAGTAAAAGATCTCTACAATGAAAGCTATCAAACATTGAAGAAAGAAACTTAAGAAGACTTTAGAAAATGGAAAGATACCCAATATTCTTGGTTAGGCAGAATCAATATAGTTAAAATGGGCATTTGGCCAAAAGAGCTATACAGATTCAATGCAATCCCCATTAAGGTACAAATATTATTCTTCACAGATATAGAAAAATCAATCCTCAAGTTCACTTGGAACAATCAGAAACCCTGATTAGCAAAAACACCACTAGCAAAAAAAAATTGATAGGACGGATTGCAATACCTGACCTGAAATTATACTATAGAGCTGTAGTAACAAAATAACATGGTATCATAATAGGCAGGAAGACTAATGGAATAATGTAGAAAACACTGAGACTAACCCACAAGATTTAACCATCTGATATTTGACAAATGGGGCAAAAATACAGCTTAGAGGAAAGACCATCTGTTCAACAAACGGTGCTGGACAAACTGGACAGCTATATGCAGACAACTGAAATTAGATCCTTATCTCTTACCCTGCACAAAAATCAAATAGAAATGGATCAAAGAACAAGGAATTAAACAAGCAACCATACTATCATTAGAAGAAAAAATAGTATCAACACTCCACCATATTTGTGTAGCACCTTCTTCCTTAAACAAGAGTCCTATAGCACAAGTAAAACCAATAATTAATGAGTGAGATGCCAATAAAATGAAAAGCTTCTGCACAGCTAAGGAACAAGTCAAGAGTGTCAAGAGAGAACCTTGAATGGGAGAAAAGCATGGCCTGCCACCTCTCCAACATGGGGCTAATATCCAGAATATACAAATAACAAAGAACTTAACGCCCAAAATATAAACACTCCAATCAGTAAATGGGCTATGGAATTAAACAGAAACTTCTCAACAGAGGATGTTCAAAAACCCAAAAGATACATGAGAAAGTGTTCTATATTGCTAGCAATCACATAAATGAAAATCAAAACTGCATTGAGATTCTACCTCCCCTCAAAATGGCAAAAATGAAGAACACAGATAATAATAGATGCTGGAGGAATTGGAAGAAACGGACACTAACATACTGTTGGACTACATACTTGTATAGCCAATCTGGGAAGCAGTGTGGAGACTTCTCAAACAATTAGGGATGGAACCACTGTTCAACCCAGCTATCCCCCTCCTGAGTATCTTCCCAAAAGAGCTAAAATCAGCTCATTACAGAGCTACAGCTACATCAATGTTCATAGTTTGCAATAGCTATTTACAATAGTGAAATATGGAAACAACCCAGATGCCCTTCACAGGATGAATGGATCCAAAGGATCCAAAAATTGTGATATATATATATATATATACACAATGTCATTATACTCAGATATTAGAAAGAATGATATCATGTTTTTTGCAGGTAAATGAACAGAAATGGAAAAAATCGTGTTACATGAAATAAGCCCAACCCAGAGACTTCAGGGTTGAATGTTTTCTCTCGTATGTGGAAGCTAGAGTAAACCTTAAGAGAGGAAGAAAGTTAATCAAGTTTATTTAATAGATCTACCAAATCTGAAGTGCCACATAAGCTGTGGGGACTATAGCTGTGAAGAGGGGGAGGGATAAAGGCATGGAGCAGAGGGAGGGAAAAAAGAGGATGGTCAACACTGTAGAGTGCACTTGACTCCCATGAGTACACAAAATGCCTGTACCCAGGCAGGCATATAAACCTAGTAATTTCCATGTTTAAATTACATGTATATGGTCATTTATATCTATAACTTGGTAAAACTACAAAGGCATCATGAGATCATGGAGTCAGGGAAAAGAGGAAAATCCTTGACAACAATTGAGTTTAAACGAGTCTGTCAATGTGTACGCGTCTATGAATGTGAACCAAAGAATCCCTTAATTGTGTAAGATGGTGATGAGCCAACTAAAAAAGAAGAAAAGAAACATTTGGCTTTAAAACACTTTTTCTTTGTCCATGAAGCTTGAAGTCTCTGACACCTAACCAGGATTGAAATGTAGTATGATGGAAGCCATTACACTGGGAATACTTTATTCAGGGACCTTGGTGCTCACCTACCTGTGCCCTATGCTCTCCACAGGGAAAGTGGAGACCCAGTTCCACCTAGCTTATAAATACATGAGCAAATGCACAGTATGACAATAAAATTAAGGACTGGTTTATAAACACTAAGTAAGTAAAGAAGTATTTTGATTTCCTTTTTGATTTTCCTTAAAAATTATTGTAAACATTTATCTTTACTCAAATGACTATTTTTTTAATTTTTATACTTAAATATAGTTAAAAAAGAAAGAAAAGAAAAAAAGTCTTCTTGGTTTTCTTTAAATCTGTTCTCATAAACAAAATGTTCAATATATAACTCAGTCCGTATCTTTTACATACATACATGTGACTATTATGTACAGATTATGATAATCCAGTTTAAAAGCAGATTTCATTATTTTGAGTATTTGCCAAATGACTTCAAAAAGGAAAATATAATGGTTTAGGTGGATTTATGGGACAAATAACCTACTACTGGCAATAGGATGCTAAGGAAAAGCTGGTTTAGAAGTTAAGAAGCTCATAATGCCAGCTGAGAATTTATAGTTAACAATTTTATAGGTCAAAGCCACTATGCAGGCATCCTTATCCTGCTGTGTGGATAGGATTACCCTTCCAAGCATTATCCTAATGTGGAATTAAACTGTCAAGTTAGCTTGCATTCTACATGGACATGTACATAACATGAATGTAACTCTGGGTGAAGTTCAATATTGCTCCGTCTGTTAAGCACCTTTTTCTTCTAGAAATGCAAAACTTGAAATACACACATGCATGATATTTCTATTCACATACCAGTGATTGCTGGTTAATTTATTGACAAATATAATAATACCAAACCTAATCAATCATTAATAAAAATTGAAAATTTTCTTAAGAGATTCTAATGAAGTGATATAATTTGAATTTTATTTTTACATTTAATTGAGGTAAGAACCATCATCAAAAGAGCTGAATATAAGTTATAAAGCAGTTGGGAGATGAATTTGCCATCAATGTCAATATCTAATATTCATAAAATTATTTCCTTACCTAAACCAATTTGTTTTCATCATTAGAATCCTTGATACTTCTATTTTTTGTGTTCTGTCCATGACATACTTATTTTGGAATATTCATTGTGTTTTAAGCATGATGACTATAGCAAATTGCAAGGATAGACAGGATGTTATTAAGTATTGAAATGGTAGCAAGTGATAATTTTCTAATCTGAATTTTACTGTGTACAGAAAAAGTAACTAATAGGTGTTCAATTTCACATTAGAGAAGAGATTCAGAAGGGATTATCTTTTAATGTGGTGGGATCTTGTCTTAGTCTGTTCTGTGCTGCTGTGATGGGATAACTGAGACTAGGTAATATAAAGAACAGAAATGTCTCATAGTTCATTAGGCTGGGATGTGCAAAATGGAGTTTCCTTCAGGATGGTGAGGTTAAGTGCCCTGTCTCAGATTCCAAGATGGTATCTAATACCCCACCCTCTGGAGGGGAAGAACACTTTCTTCACATGGCAGAACACAAGAGTGAATCCATAAGTACTTATTTCATCGGCATTACTCCAATCAAAAATGTGGAACCCTCAGTGTTTTTACTTGAACTCACAACTAATCTTTTAAAATTTTTTTTATTTTTTAATCAAATTTTTCACCATCATCTCACATGTATGAGAACAATTTAGCCCTGATCCAAAATATAGGTTTTTTTTTTCTCTAGACTTCTTATGAATTATTCTAAGAAGGCATAAGCATAGCTCCTGAGATAGTTGGCCCTTTGTTTTCAAGAAAAATTCCATGCCCATGATTGGAGTCAACATTCTTCTGTAAATGTTTTATACGATACAAACTATTTTAGTAAACTTTTTTGCTGCTGTGAATAAGAGACCTGACATGAACAATTTTAGAGGAGGAAAAGTTTATTTGGAGGTTCACAATTTCAGAGGTCTCAGTCCATAGACAGCTGGTCTGGGTTGAGATAGGACATCAGGGTGGAAGAGTGTGGTGGACGAAAATAGATCGGGCCATAGCCAGGAAGCAGAGAGAGACTCCAGAAACAAAATGTATACTCAAAGACATGTCCCCAATGACCACCTTCTCCAGCCACACTATTTGCCTACAGTTACCATCTAGTTAGTCCCTATCAGGGGATTAATTCATTGACTGTTTAAGGCCCTCATAATACAATCATTACCCCTTTAATCTTCCTTGCATTGTCTCACAGAGGAGTTTTTGGGAGACAGATATATATTATTACGATGTGACAAGAATTTGTGAAACTTATACCTACAACATATTTCTATCTATATTTCCAGGTAAAACAGATAGATGCCATAATGCAAGTCTGAGGAAAACATTCTAAAGAGTATCTCCTTGCAAAGAAATGCTTCAATTCCAGTTCATTGGAACAAATTCTTGAGCCAGTCAATATAACTAATGGTATAGTACACACTAGCTTTCTTCTGAGTATGGCAATAAGGTGATTTTTAGCAGATAAATTAGAGAGAAAATGAAGACAAATGATTTATGTGATTTTAAATATACTTTTTATCATTTATAAGAAATTTAATATATGCATACATATAAAATTTTGAAATGAATCATTGGAAGGATCAGCACCCAGTAAGCTGTTGAGTGGTAACCTTGGAAGGATGCTTTTGAGAACAGTAGGCAACAAACTGTGTGTGGCTTTTATGAGGGTTTGTGTCAGAGAGAGAGGGTGCAGTAGGGATGTGTTCTACTATGTCTGCAATATAACTTAATTTCATAAAATTGTAGTGTATTGAATATTGACTTCTTATATTCAAGAGCTCCTCAAGGTGAAAATGAGCAACCAGGCTCATTGCACCAGGTGTTCTTGTGATCACCACAAGCTACTTCACTAGTTGGTAAGCAGAAATACCCACTTTTTTCTTGTTTTTTTTTTCCCAACACATCATTTTAGCAAAATTGTTCCTTTACACGCAATAGAATTACCTTAAAAAATAACAGAACACTTGTGGTATATTTTGACATTTGCTGTTCTTAGAGTTTAAAAATATTTTTATCTTCTAGCAATATCATCAAAGAGTTCATCAGCTTGTAGGACCGGTGCAGATTCTTAAAAGGCTGCCAGGCAGCACACCTTTGGAATTCAGTTAGGCATGCTAAGTTTCTACGAAGAAGGTCAAGTTTTGAATTTAGATAGCTTTATTTTAGATGAAATGAAAAGCATCATTAGAGGAAAAATATATCCTTAGAGATGTATGTGCTGATTGGAAATGTCTGTTCTGAAAGTGCTTTTCTCTGTTACTGTTTCTAAGAGAAAACTTTCCTTTAATCATTTTAGCCTTGATTGATGCAAACTTTAATTATGTAATATCCCCAAAAATTCCTTTCCTAAAATAAAATATAAACCTCCATACGTTAACATTATTTGAATATCGCACAAAGAGAAAAATACATATTTTACTTTCAGAACAAATGAAAAGAGAAGCGATACATTATTTTTATAAAATATTTAAATAAAAATATTTGTAAATGTCACCAATAACAATACCCACCAAAGATAATAATTGTAATTACTTTAGCAAGTTTCCTTTTAATGCACACAATACATGCGTATGCACATGTAATATTTCATAAAGTGTACAAATATTCTCCTACTGATGTATTGTGAGAAGATATTCATGTCAATAAGATTTTGGAAAACGCAATGCAGATAGCTATACAATAGCAACCATCTCCACTTTCTTCCTATAATAAATAATCCTGTGACTAATATTTTGAAGGATTCCTGAATTTCTGATAATTTTCTCAAAACATTTTTCTCTGAACTGAAATTTCATGATATTAATTCATTTAAATGTTATTTTAAGTTTCTACATTTTGCTTGGTTGAAATACTATGAATAGTATATCAACTATGAATTGAACTGTCAAATCCAAATGCAAAAAATTCTACCACAAAATGGAAAACCATCTTATAAGAGCAAAATTTTTCTATTCCTCTAAACCTTGTGGCTGTCTATGCCTTGGGCAGATCTTTCAGATGTGAAATCCTAAGCTCAATAATTCCTCAAATTTCCTTCTTCAAGTGCTTTCTTTCTTAAACTGCATTTCCTTCCCATTTCTTAAATTTGTTTGCTTCTGGTTTACCTTGCTCTAGAAAGCCTGTCCCTTGGCCAAGGGCAAGGAGTGAAGACTGACTGTGTGGTCTGCCATTGCCTTTCACCCTCCATCATTAAACACTGCTGGAATTGAGACCCAGCCACTATTTTTGGCATGAAACTGGCCAGATCACTTCAGGAAGTTTGTTTTCTTCACTCTGCCCAAATAATTACTTCTATGTCTGAATGTTTGTGTTCCCCCCAAATAAGCAGATTCAAATCCAAACGCCTGATGTCATGATATTAACAAGTGGGACACATTTTTCCTCACTTTCTTTTGTTTATGAAAGTTATCTTCCTATGCTTACATTACAGATTGAGTGATTTTTGCCTTCCTCTAATTCATATACTAAACTCTTAAATCACAGTGGAACTCTATGTGGAGACAGGACATTAACTGAAGTAATGGTTGTATCAAGCCATTAGAACCCTGATCTAACAAGATTAATATCTGCTTAAGCAGAGATACCAAAGGGCTTGCTGGTTCTCTCTGAGTGCAGAGGAAAGACCCTATGAAGACACAGTAAGATAGTAGCCTTTGTAAGCATGACCAAAGCCCTCAGCAGATACCAGATTAGCTGGAACCTGGATCTTGAAATTCTAGACTCTGGAACTATGAGATATAAAAAAATGAATGTCTAGTTTTTAAGATGCTAGTCTATGGTATTTTGCTATGAAAAACCAAGTAATTAATATAGATTGTGACTTAAATAACATCTCCTCATAAAAGAAACAATGATTTTCTCTAAATGTTCACCTTCCACTCTTATGCTCCCCTAATCTCCCCCTCTCTAATACTGCTTCTTCCTTTCATTCAGAGGACTCATCACTAATTAGGACTTGGATAATAAAAAAAAATTTAATTTCCAATTTTATATTCACCTTTTTAATTTAATTTTTTAAATTTAGACAGCTTTTAGACTTCTAACTCCTCATGGAGAAATCATTTTTGTTTCATTCATATTTATAGGCATCTAAACTTAGTAAATCTTTTCTTTTTTTTTTTAATTTTGAGGTGGAGTCTCCCTAAGTTATCTAGGGATTTGCTACGTTGCTGAAATTGGATTTGAACTTCTAAACACCCTGCCTCAGCCTTCCAAACCACTGGGATTACAAGCATGTGCCACTGCACCCGGCCAGTAAATATTTCTTAGTAAAATTTAAAACTAATACTTGTTGACTTACTATGTACCTGATACTATTAAAACACATTTCATAAGCTCTATTTTTATTTTTCTAAGAATTGTGATATGTAGGCATTGTTTTTAGATATTAAAAAAGCCATGTATTTGACTTAGTATTAAATAAACTGAGGTTCAAAATTGAAATCTGTCTCTAAATTTTTCAACTCTCCACCATGACTACATGCAGTATCTCTTTGCAATAATAAATGAATTATATGAATACATGAATATCCTCTTGTTGACTGTTACATTAGTGGAAATGGAATTTTCCCTCATGTTTGGATTTTTAGAAATCATTAAAATATTTATTTTTCAACACCAAGAGTCATGTCCTGCTCCAATTTTTCAAGTTTCAATCATTGACAGGCACTAAATTCAGATAAAACATTTTGATCTCCCAGAGAGAAAAATTACACTTATCTAAACCTCTGACTGTACTAGTTTTGCAAAGAAATACAAGTCTATAAAAATAATATTTTCCTGCACATTGCATCTGTACTTTTGATTGTATACATTTGTGGTACATAGGAATTTTAAAGCCCTTCTCAGCAGGACAGAAGTAAACCTTCTGCTATGTGCACACAGACTCCCAACTATGCACCAGGCTGCAGGGGTTTTCCCATGGAATCAAGGACAGCATGTCATTAGTGTAAGTGCTTCCATCAATCACATCCACATTGTTTAGGCCCAACCTTTTATTCTACATATATTTGATAAAAATGAGAAAACAGAAATGTCACATAATATGTAGTCCATTGTTTTGATGTGAGAACAGTAAAATCAAATATTTTGTAATCACTCACATCAATGATATGAAATGTCTATGATGTGCATGCACAGAAGTAGTCTCCTTCACTTGACTGTAAGCGGAGATTTGCAAGAAGATCCACGTCTCTGGCATTTGTATTTATTATGAAATGAAACAATCAACTGCTCTTCACTTTGTCCTGTGCCTTCTGAGCAGGTTCCAATCAGAAAGGAAAGGTGAGGCTAAATGTTCCAGTGAGCTCAGGTGAGGACCATGGGGAACCCAGCTGCTTGCAGTATGTGTTCAGAACCGTGTCCTCAAATGGGAGGTGGCACTTGGAGAGGTCATAATCTTTGGACATCAAACTTCCAGTGATGCAGGGCTTGTTTCTATTGCTTCAACTAAAAGGCAGGACACTGAACTCCTGGCATCCTCCCCTGCGGAGAAGCCATGTGTGAATGTGGCTGCCCTGGACCTGACATGGCCAGAGCCAGCACGAAAGCTGCTGGAGGTTCTTTTGCTCTGGAAGACCTGTGTCTTTCCCAGAGCAGTTGCCATCACTGGTATCAGAGAGGGTAGTGCTGGGGTGAACTTGATCAGTGGTGGGGAGCCACTGTCACATACACACTGATTGGAACCCTGCTCCTGCTCTGCGGAGCAATTCAGTTTTTGAGAAGTTTCAAAGAGTTTAACCGTTGTTTCAGGGAAGAAGTAACAGCCATTCCCTTTCAGTGCCATGCTGCTGACCATGACAAAATTAACTCATTCCCAAGAATATAGCCAGTTAGAGTGGAAGACTTCCTCGAATCTCTTTACTCTTTGACTATTTGTTCATCTAATGGTGGAAGCCAAAGTCCTGGTTGCCTGCCACCATCTTCAGCTGCACAGGACTTGGGTGTCTGCAAGTTTTCTGAAATTACTCCACATTACATGCCCAGGGTGGGAACAGCTCCACTTCCATTCATCAGAGATGTTCCCAAGAATTAAGACAACTCTGGTAGCAAAACTCTCTATTGATTTTAAAGTGCTGTCAAAGTGCACTAGTTTGTTTGAATCAGGTCCTTTGTTCTTCTTGTCATGAGAGGGGATGCAAACCAGGTAGGCACTGCCTCTTATTTACCCATGCAGTCCTGGATTAAAGTTTTATAACTTTGAAAGATCAGAATTAAGAATGACAATATATCATGTTAAATACCTGGCTATATCCATCTTTACAACTATTAGTCTTGCAATTTTTTTATCTATCTTTTCAAGCTTATAAATTAGTTATTGTTGCAAGCAGGTTGTTTGGTTTAACATGATCATTTTCAAGACTGTTGCGTTGGTGGTAGCAGTTTCCTTAAATAAAAATGCAGCTAATAAATAGTGAAAATTATACCTATATTTTTGCCATACAGACTTCACAAACTTGAGTCAAAACTAAAGTAATGATTTTGTTTCTATCTTATTGACTATTAATAGTTATATATGTATACTCCTGAAAATTCCATGCAATGTGATGAATTGTACTTTTTCAGAAAAGAGTTCTGGACATTTTTTTTTCTGTAGTACACAAAAGCATATGCTATCAAAAGGTTTACAAGTAATGCAGAAGCTGGAAATTACATAATAAGTTGTATTATAGAGTTAAGACATAAGGTTTGATTTGACAATAAATGCATTAAAGAGTAATTATTAGGCCATCTACCGTTGGTTAAGAGAAGTGACTTCAAAACTCACAGAAGGATGTAATAGAAGGATAATATGATTAAATTTGAATTTGGAATATTTATTTCTTGAGAAACTTCTCATTAGGTTTAGAATATACTGCTTACAAGAAAGTCATTGTAATAATCTGACCAATATTGATTACCACAGTTACAGAATTAACAATGGACTTGGAGAGAGGTAAAGATGAAATAAAACATTAATAAAGAGGTAGCAACAAGTTTCTGGATGATATTGGAAATGCAAGTAAATTATGTGAATAAGATCTAAATTGGCTTCTAGATTTCTTGTTTTGGAAAGTAGGTGCTTGGACTCATTCCCAGCAGATATAGAGGAAGAAGGATAAATGAGGAAGAAGAGATGAAGTGTTCATAGAGAACTCGACGTGGATACCAAGTTATGTTCATGATGTACAAGTCTAATGTTAGCCTTCTTTCTAACTTTTCGTGATGTAAAAGCTAACTGGAATTAGTGGTTAGCTGTAAGCAGCTTTCAGCATTAGCTTGGCACAGCTTTGCCCCTTGGTCCTCTGGAAATCTTCCCTGGCTTCATTGCCAATACTGACAAAATGTACTTGGCAGTCACAGGATCTAGGTATCAAATTGTCAAATGATTCTGTTCTACTTTCATTTTAAATAAGTGATTTTTCCAAGATAATTTTATACTTAAATGATTCAAAGTGAATTTCTGAGAAATATTTTTCATAAGAGTATTTATTACTTAAATTCATCAGTTCAACAATTTTTCTGGTCATCCTGACAATTTTCTGCACCTCAGAAATACTTTCTTCTACTCACTATATAAACCACTAAAAAAATTAAACTTTTAAAAAGTAGCACCATGTACTTAGCCCCCCCCCCCGCCCCAGGCCCTGTGTGTACACTGCATTGTTGATCATTGGCCTTCTCTTGGGTTCCCTGGAAACAGAATCTGAAATGTGAGTGTATGTACAGATTACTTACTGGGGAGTATTATTTGGAAATATACCCACCAGGAAGTGAACAGAGGGTTGGACAGAGGGAAGGGTGGTTGCAAAGCAATTACAGTCAAGGATTTGGCTCATCCTATATGGAGTTTTGCAGTTGGCCTGAAACTTCAGAGTAGTCCTAAATTTAGGCAAAAACTCCAAGCCTTTGTATCCCTTTGTCAACCACTCTTTGGGTCACACATGAAAAGATGAATGAATGGTGTTGACGGAATCAGTTTCCAGGGAGTAAAGTAATATGAAGAAGCAATACACAGAGATGTGGAATATCAGCAATCAAGATTGACCTGCATGACATTCAGAAGGATAAGTGACTTTCAACAGGGATATCACAGAATCTGCCACCCTATCACCTTTACCATCTCTGAAGCCCTGGCTCGTCCAGGAATTCTCATTGCTCTAATTATTGTTGTCCATTTGGAATTGAATGGTACCATTATGTCTTCACTTTCATCTCTGTTGAGGAGATGTCTGCATTTTTACTGTGTTGAAAGTTTTTATTCTGAATGTTTATTGAAATATTTTTCAAATACTTTCATTGCATTTGTTGAAATAATCAAAATATTTTGTTTTCTATTCTCTTTATGCTGGGAATTACATTGATATCAAAGTTTGAACAAACTTTGCATTCCTAGGATAAGCATAGTTTTGATACAATGTCCCCTTTTAGAGATTGTTGAATTTAATTCCACTAAGCTTCAAGGATTTTGTGCAAGAATGCATCAGGTAAGGCATGCTTGCTGCTTGTCTTTGTTCTAGGTGTAGACACGTGTAAAATTGTAAGTATGTCTTCTTTAAATGTGCACTAGAATTCATTATTCAATACACCTGGGACTGGAGATTTTCTGTGGTAACATTTCAAACTTATATTCCAATATTTTAAAATGTAGAGAGAGGTATACATGGTGTGTCTTCTTGGGTAAGCTTTTGTATTTGGTATCTTTTAAGGATGTTTTCTATTTTATCTAATTAATCGTTGTTACTGGCCCCAAAGTATCTATAATGGTGTCTTTGTTTTATTACTGATATTGGAAATTCATCTTTTCTCTCATTTTTATTATCCAGATATACTATACGTGTATCAATTTGGTTGATCTAAAAGCACCGAATTCTTCACTTTATTTTTTCTGTTTTCTGTTTCACTGATTTCTGCTCTACACAATTAAAATTGTTTTATTCCTTTTGATGAACTAAAACAAAAGAGACTAGATGTCATATTTGATTCCTTGAAACATTCCTTGTTTGTAAATGTACTTTGAATTTGGCTTATGAATCAGTTAAGGATGAAGATGGAAAATATGTCATTTATTATTATTATTATTATATAATTACCTTTCTTAGTGCTTTTTGTTCATGTGTATTTCAGTTTTGTCTGGAGCCACTGATATTCAGTCTGAGGAATTTCCTTTAGTATTTACTGTAACATGCTAAGCTAACTATACATTCTGTTTGTATTTATCTGGGATGTCTTTAGTTCACCTTCCTTTTTAAATAATACCTTTGCTGGACATAGGATTCTTGGTCAACAATTCTCTCTGACATGTTTCTCTGTCCTCTTGCCTCATGCTTTTGCTGAGAAATTTTCTGTTAGTCTTACTGAGGTTCCCTTGTAAATGATTTTTCTCCTGCTGCTTTCAAGGTTTATTTCTGTTTTTCCTACTGGTATTTCTTTCTGTGATGTGTCTATTTGTGGGTCCCTTTACATGTATTTGACTTGCGATTTATTGAGCTTCCTCAAGGTGTAGCTCAATGTTTTTCCAAATAACTTTATGATTTTCAAGTGCTTTTCTTTGATTTTGTCCTCTTCTGTCTTCTCTCCTGACACTTCTATTATGCATATATGGATATAATTAATCACATCCTTCCTTTCTTTGAGACTTTATTTATATCTTTTTTCTCCCTTTCCCTTCTTTTGTCTGCATAATCTTGATGATTTGAACTTTAAGTTTGCTATTTTTTTTTACTTCAAGCCTATTATTGAATCCCTGTAGTGAATTTTTTAAATTTTAGTTAAAAGTTTCATTTAATTCATTTTTAAAGTAAGTTCTTTCTCGTTGTTGATATTCTTTATTTGATTCAACATAGTGATCATATCTTTAATTCTTTAATCAAACTTTACTTTTGTGAATATGGTTTTTAATGACTGCTTTGGAGTATTTTCTGCCAATATGGCATGTAATTGTTCTCATGGGCAGGTTCTCTTACCTGATTTTTTTTTTTAGGTTATGTCATACTTTCTCTTTCTTTGAATGTATCATAAAGTTTGCAGGAAACAAAGTTAAAGACAGAACATTTTACATTTTACAGATATTCCAGGTACTCTGTGGGTACTACTATTTTTCCTGGACTTGCTGTTATAATTTGTTTCTTATTTGTGTAATGGCTGGCTGTATTAGTTTTGTGAATGCTTTCTCCATCTTGTTACCCTTTGAGTGTCGCATTTCTGATGTTGCTTTTCAAAGAGGTACAACAGTCCACAGTCACCATTGGTTGACAATGGTACTGGGAGGACTCTTTTCCATTCTTTTCCTGACTACAACCATCTAGTATACTCCATTAACTGCCTTGTTGGTTAATTATTGCTTGTTTATAGTAAGGTACTGACACATAAATTACTTTGCAAACTATTTCTATCCAATTTTGTCTCCCTTAAAAGAATAACTTATAAAGTTAGCATTTGATATTTGTTCTTAGAATTCTTTCTAGCTGTATTTGTCTCTACTTTTCTCAGGGAAATTGTCTGCCTGCAGAAAAGAATTTATTTTGATTAGTTTGATTAATCTTCTCCCAATTATATTTCACTACAACCTCCACTTTTCTTCAAAATGCCCTTAGGTTTAAACTTCTCTAAACTCTGTTATAAAATAATTCAGTTTCTTTTGGAAGGGATCAGTATAAGAAGCTATCTGTTTTACATTCTACTTCTAACCCAAGGCAAAAGTTTCTAATGTAGAGGCTTTATGTGTGGTTGGACCAATGGCAAGCTTCTTTATAAAAGATGTCCATGATGTAGGATCTCAGCATTCAGTGAAAGGGAAAGGAAAAACTCATATAGTCTTCTCAGGTTACCTCTCCTGGTAAATTTGCATTTCACAAGCTCTAGTTCTAAATCTAGAATGGATTTAGATTTCTCCATTTGCAGCACTCTAAACTCAAAGCAGAGCTTATATTCCGTGACTGGAATTGTGTAAGAGAAGGAAACATCAATCTCTAGACCGTACTTGCCCATGATTAACCTTAGCTAGGGAAAGGATGAGAAGGTAGAAATACTTTTCTTCCTGGAAGAAAGCACTCTGGTTGGGAACTGGGAACAAAGGGGAACCCTGAATTCTTGGCAGTCTGGAGTGAAGAATACTTTGCTGAAATTAAGTAGGGGTGGCAATCTTGGTTTAGTTGTCACAGACTTTTAATTTTCTTACTGAAAAGTATAGACTTATTTTTGTAGAATATATATTTTGCCTTTAGGGCTATTTCTAGATATTTTAAATGGTTATTCTATAAAAGAAAAAAAGTATCTACCACCTGTCTCACTGGCAAGCAGGTTGGCAGGGATTCTTTTTATTTTTGAAAAAGTGTTGTTTTTTTTTTTGAAAATGTAGAAACATAGGTTAAAATTGTGTTTCCTTTTGCTATTTTTAAAATAGCATTCCATTATCTTTTGCATTATGTGGGTTATAAAGAAAAGTCTGCTGTCATTCCTATGCTCATTTCTCTGTAAATAATGTTTTCTATTTGTTTGAAGAGTTTTTTAAATCACAAGTTTAGATTTTGTAACATTTCTTATTGGAATTAGCATTCTATGTTTTCTCCTTGGAGTTTGTTTAATTTTTGTATCTGTGAAAATTCAACCAACACTAAATTTGAAAAACAAATGGAATTATTTTACAAGTGTTTTAATTTTTTCCTGTTTCCTTCAGCTTCTGGGAGTATAGTTGTACAAATGTTCTATTTATTGATACTTCCCCAAAGATGATATAACATTCCCCAAAGATAATGAAAAATAATGCTCCAGCTTGTATTATTTTCTCTTTGTGTCTTTACTGATCTCATCTGGTAGGGCACTTAATATACTCTTGTTGAAATCTAGCATTTTTTCATTTGATTTTATAATTTTAAAAGTGTTCTACAAGTGTGATTGAGTCATTTTCATATGTCCATCTCTTTATGCATCATAATTTGCTTTCCTATACACTATTAAACGTATGCAATAAAATTATGATATGTATTTTCTTATTCTACATGAATTCTACATTCTTAAATCATATATTTCTGTCACTATTAGCTGATTTTTCCTTTGTTTATTGTTCATATTTGCTTGCCTCTTTGCATGCTTGTTTTTTTTTATTGATTACAGTTTTCTTCTTCTTTTAGATCTAGTATTTTTCTTATACAAAAAGAATGTTGCAGATGATGTTATAGTGGACTCCTACACCTTTAAACATATTTAGGCTTGCTTGAGTGGTAAAAAGTTAAATCACAAACACATCATTTACGTAGTATCAGATTTGTTTTACTATGTGTTAAAACATGTCTATTTCAGTTTCTCTCTGTAATCCTAGTTTATGACGTCTTCTAAGAAGTATTTTTCCTCACAAGATTTGATGTGCTATATTATCAGCTCTGTTTACAAGGATTCAGGAAGGTGTCTATCACCTTGCTAAGCCAGAATTCCAGTCTTCAGCCCTTCAGTGGATGGTGATTCTCTCAGTTTTTAGCTCCCTACAGCACTGACTTCATGCCAATGTTTACATTCGCAAATGTACAAACTATCCCTCAATCATGGAGATATAGGGAACCTGCGGCAGATTTCTGAGACCTTCCTCTCAACACTGCCTCATTTCCAGTAGTTTATCTACTGATTTCTATCACATCGGTTTCCCTAAACACCAATATTCATCTTCAGCTCAACAAAACTCTGGTATGTTATTGAAATAAATTTATCATTCAACAGTAGAGGTTTCCTCACATTAGACCACTGAATGAATGTAATATTCACTTGATTTATTCTTTTCTCAAACTCACAATATTTCACTGTCTGTCATCTGAAGTTTGGAAAAATTTTGTTAAACTTTTTCTGCAATATAATCATTGTTTAAAGTGAAAAAGTTATTTGGTTCTAGTTAACATATAATGGATATGCAGCAAATTCTGAGTTCTTTAATTTTCATTAAAAATATATCTTTATCACTATGTGAATAAATTGATATAAGAGAAAGATTTATATTATTTTTGAAAAAATAAAAATTTTAGCAACTACTAGTAAAATTATTTATGTGAGAATAATATAGAACAAAGATTTTTCACAAATCATTTTAATGCCTCTGGATAGAGAGAATATGACTTAAACTAGATTTATTTCTAAAAAATCAGCATTTAAACATGGCATCAGTTGTTACTAAATATCATAAGTAATTCAAACTAAATGTATTAATATTTATCAAATATCCAAATTATATTGCTAGCCAGAAAATCAACCCAAATGTGAGTTTTCCCCCAATACATTGGATTTATTTGATACATCTTATTTATTTGAAAATTAATGAATGAAATTTAAATATTCTACCAACTATATTTTGACATATAAAAAGTAAAATGTGTGCTTTTTTAGCACAAAATCATTAGTATATCATATTAGCTGTATTCTAGGCATGTCTCTTTATCTGGTTCACAGCAAATCAAGCTATATTGCTCCATTTATACATTAATAATGTGAAAACCATTATTAACAATTGAAAAACTCACAGAAAAGAATTCTTCTTTATGTTCACAAATAGATTTAACAATGTTAAGAATAACTATTGGAGCTGGAACAGTGGCTCAGAGGTTTCAGAGCTTGCTTGGCAAGCACGAGGACCCGGGTTCAAACCCCAGCACCAAGTACACAACTAAGTGTTGGAGCAACTAAGGCCATATGAAAACTAAATAAAGTTGTTTTTTTCTCTCTAAAAAAAAAAAAGAATAACTATTGACTTGTAGTTGAATATTGAGTCAACCAACAGAGTACATTTTTAACTTGTTCAAATATAAACTCAGGGTAGGCACTGCATTTCTCAGTATATTCCCCAAACTAAGTGGCAATCTGATAAGAGTAGCATTAAAGTAAAGGTCAAGTAATGATGACAAGATCCCTTCCATTTCACTTTGCCACAGTTTGACATAAGCTGCGATTTATGAGATGTCACCAACCATCAATCAATCAACCATGCAATACCAAATAAAGAGATAAAATGGCTAAGTAAATATATCACTTAAAAATACAGGGGAAAAGGCAATGAATTCAGCCACTTGACTGAGAAAAGATTACTTAAATACTCTTATTTGAAGCAATTTATATATTTAATGACATAAAGCACTGACTATTCTTTTCTTTCTCCTGCAAGATATACTGACTATTTTAATCCCCAGAGTAGTTTTGGTGAAACATGCTGGTATCAATTAAATTTATTTAAGATCTGAAGTAGCTCCTTTGCTCTTGAACGGTTCTTATTTTTAGATCCTGAATAACTGAACTACAAATATTATTGGTTTCCCCAAATAATAACTGCCAACAAAGTAAGTCATTTTAGATCAAATAAGGAAAATGATAATATTAATACTAATCTAAAAATTACTTACTGTTTTGAATAAGTGCTATATAACCCAATGCAGAAAACTGAAGCTTAAAATCTCTGGAAGACAGATATTGTTATCACTGAAAAAGTATCTTCTTAATTTCTGGAATTTCTCAGGTTTCTTCAGTACAGTTAAGAACATTGGTATGAAAGTATTTAGAAATAAATGAATAGTTGTTCTTAACATATTATGTCACTACAGACACACCTAATGGAATAATAATTTTGGCACAGCCTAAGGAAGATTGGGCTGAGGACACCTGTAAGGAAAAACAGGAGAAGAGTGTGGTAGACGGTCAGCACAGGACCTGTTGATGTGACATCAGACCATACACTGTAAGTGCCATACTAATCTTTAAACAGGAAGAGCCACAAGTTAATATCCAAACCATACTGCATTATAACCTGTAGTTTCATACATGTTAGGAAAACCATAAAATTTTGCATAGTGTTTCTAAAATTTTTCTTCATAAATTGGTTGTATTGACTTTATCAAATTTCATGTATCTTAAAAGATACAGAGATATGCCTGATAAATCTATGTCAATAGCAAAGCAGTACCTGCCAGCTAATGCGGTCAGAATCTGGGGCCACTATTCCTTTAGGCTGAATCCTTCTGCAGCTGGATAATCAGATAGAATTAGAATACTTGTAAATATTGATTTACCTTGTAAAGTGCAAATCATCTTATAAAGTGTGCAAGATAATCCCTTGTAAGACCTTGAAGTACATATGTACTTACATGAAAACTGATTTAGGGATAGAAAAGATAGGGCTGGGAATGCAGCTTTGTATTTAAAAAAAAGAAAAAGAAAAAGAAAAGAGTATAGGAGATAGAGGGGTAAAAATGGTAGTGGTGCCTTTAATCCCTGTGACTTGGGAGGCTGAAGTGATCACAAGTTCAAAGCCAGCCTCTCCAACTTGTCAAGGCCCTAGGAAACATAGTGAGACCCTGTCTCAAAATAAAAATAAAAGGACTAGGGATGTGACTCAGTGGTTAAGCACTCCTGGGTTCAATCCCCGGTACAAAAGAAGAAAAATAGCTAGTGGCAAAAGCACTAAAGAAGTGATACGCTACAACCATAGACTATACTATCTTCCTGTTTTATTTTTTTAGACCCCTCTGTTTTTTAACACCTTTCCCCACCCACACATTAATTCTTAGGAAAAACAAATGGCTTATTTCAACAACTGATGATATGGCTATTAACAAGGAAATATAATTACTTCTACGCTTGGAATGTGTGTTCTGAATATTAAATAGAAAGATGATAATAAAGGTTTTATCTTTAGAAAAAGAGACATGAAGAAAGCAAATAATTTTTATCTTAATGTTATCTTTGGCAAGCAACCTAAAAGTATAGGTGAATTTGGATTCAAATAAGAAACATTTCAGAAAGAACAAAACCTGATTCAGAATTATTTCTTTGCTGGTCCAAAATATTAAAAACAAATAAAGAAGCAACCCTAGCATTCGTAAATGACTTTCTTAAAATGCACTGAGAGAGTTCCTAATTTCTCTCTCTCTCTCTCTCTCTCTCTTAATTTCCTTAAAAATGCTATCCCTCTTCTGGATATTTTCCCAGAAGAGCTAGAATCAACACATTACAGTGACACAGAAAAATCAATGTTCACAGCAGCTCAATTTACAATAGCTAAATTATGAATTCAACTCTGATGCCCTTCATTGGATGAATGGACTCAAAAGTTGTAATGTACGTACACACATACATACACACACAAACAATGGAGTTCTACTCAGCTATTAGAAACAACAATATTACAGACTTTCATGGTAAATGCATGGCAATGGAAGAAATTATTCTAAGCAAAACTAGTCAAAACCTGAGACTCAAGGGTCAAGTGCTTTCCCTCGTTTGTGGAGGCTGGAGTAAAACCCATAATTGGGTCAAATGTAGTCAAATTCATGTACTAGATTCACCAAAGCGGAAGCAACACGTAATGTGTAGAATCATAGGTATGTAGGGGCAGGGGGGAAGGGAAGAAGCAGGAGGGAGGGGAGAGGAAGGGAGAATAGGGAGGGAACTAGCTGAGTATCAACAATGTAGCTTACTTTTTACTCACTGGAGAAGCCAAATAACACTTATGCTAAAATTAAGTCTGGAAAATGCACAATTTTGTATACACACACACACACACACACACACACACATTATATGTAAGAACATTTACATCTCTTATGGGAAATATAAAGGAGTCAAGAGACTGGGATGTGGGCAATGTGGGGGTGATTCTGGATTAGGATCAGAGGTGTATCATATTATCATTACATATGTATTTATTATTGTACCACAATACAACTCATCAATAATATTTAAAAAATGCTTTTTAAAACCACTGTAAAAATCATTTTAAATTTCATCTTCTAATTGAAAATGGCTTAATTTTGTTTTATATTTTGTTAAGAATAAAGAGGAGAGAAGTATAAAAGCAACTAAAGATTAAACAGATTTAAAAATATTTCTGTTAGAATTCATAACTTTGGTACATACATTAAAAGAGCTTGGGAATGACCACGGTATTTTACTTGCTACTCGTTATTCAATATAGCTCATAACTATAAAAAGGGAAATTTGAATAACACTTATGATCCATTTCATAAATATCAAATAATGCTGTTTAACAGTCTTCGGTTTTTAGTGACTTAAAAGTACAAAATACAGCAAAAAAGAAATGTGCATGGGTGTGTGCGTATGTGTGTGTGTGTTCCCCAAGAAACTCATAGCTTACAATGCAATGGGGGAAGACTAAATCAGACACACACGGGTGCAAAAGAAGAATGAATGTTTCATTGGTGTTAACAGAACGTAAAAGAGCAAAAATGTGTACGATGAAGTATGACATGAAAACAAGCCTTTTAAAAACAAACTTTATATCTACATTTGTTCCAGCATATAACATCTAATTATAATATTAATATGGAGCAGTCATAGCTGACTTTATGTCAAAGATTCTAACTAGGAAAAATACTGTTCTCCCCACATGAGGAAAGCAGATGTTGTATTCATGCTAAAGGTCATATTTTAAGCTTTCAAAAACATTGGCATGTTCTCTGTATGATCACATTCATGATAGTCGTAGGGCTATCTAAGCTTCAGATCCATGAAACTCTTCATTTGCATGGGTGGAATGAAAGGAGTGTGTTTATGGATATTCATTCTGTGTTTGGGGGTTTTGCAGAGTGTGATGTCTAAAATCAGAGGACTCAGCTATATGTGCTTGCTATTATTGTGCAAACAAAACTACAGGTGGCTGATTGGCTTATTTTTCTCATCATATGGCTAATTTACTCAGACCTTTCTTCTAAAACATTTGAAGTCACAGTATGCCATATGATCATTCACATAGTAAACATCACAGCAAAAGTCATATGCTTCATGAATTCATTGCAAAAAATTGAAGTTTTGATGGAATTAACATTTGTAAATTAAAAAACATCATATCTCTTGTGTTTTCCTGGACACATGGCTTTCATTGCTCGGACACTTAGTTGTGTACGTGGGTGCTGGGGTTTGAACCTGTGTACTTGTGCATGCCGGGGAAAGTGCCGTAACCATCGAGCCAGCCCTCCAGCCCCGCTGGCTGGTGTTTGATTGTGCCGCTATATAAGGCATCCAGATGTACCTCAAGGCACAGTGGAGAGAACAGTGATTTTGATAGCTTTTGTTTTCATTTCCCATTTTCCTATACTATTTTTTTAGGAATCAGCCAGACCTGCATGTGAATATGAAATTACATTTTTCTTACTGTTCAATATGATGGGATATCAATTAATTATGATTTAAATGAAGAATACACAAAGGTTTACTTTAAATTTTTCTTCTGTGATAAATGAGTTCTTCCTTTGATTCCTGGTGATAGAGGCACTAGGCAAGTCCATTGTTAGTGTTCAAAGGTATTTTGTGTAAAAATAAAGTTTTATTCATTCATCATAAAAACTCATGCTATGGAACTTAGAACAAATGAATAAATGTAGGGTGAGTATAAGGTGAAGTGAGTTAGGTTTGCATAATGAGTTTTTATCAGTATGGAGTATCACATTTTACCCTTATCAGAGTCTTAAATAACCACCAAATCATAGGTTTGCTGTCCATACTTTTATAACGGTGTTTGATGTAATGAAATTCTCCTTTCCACCCAGTGTTAGTATCCTGGATAAGTACTCCCTTAACATGAAAAATATCCATGCATCTTCTCTAACTTCACTTATCACTGATTGTCAGGGTAGGTGGGATGGTTTACAGTCACAAAAACATGAGTTATCATTGCTACATGATTAGCCACAAATACAAGTCAGCCCATCACCTCCAAGTAGCAACAAGACTGAGCAAGACTAAGGGCACAAAACACCCAAGTTGACCATGTCAGGCTGTGAGGCTGAGGAACACAGGAGTAAACTGGTCAGGGTCAAAACTCTTTCACAGGCTTCAGAATAAATCCTGTATTTTATTTTTCTATATCTAAATTAGAGATTATCTATTAGAATTCCAAGATCATTATTCCTTAGATTGATCACATGTTTTTATTATATAATTATACAAAAGAAAAAACAGGAAGAATAAGAAGCAGAGGAACAAGAACAAGAATTATAATAGGTTTCTAAAAAGTGTTATATGCTATAAATAGTCTGATTTTTTTTAGTTGCAAAGATCATTAAAATTAAAAAAAAGATGTAAGAACATATCAAAACAAACTTTTCTAATACATTCTATGCACCACAGATAATTCAGGAATTCAAATCTGTGGTTAATACTTCCGCAAAAATAGTACTTTGTTTTGTTCAGTGTCCTTCAAAGGACTGAGGAGACTCTATTAAAAAGAACAAATCTGCATTGAATATATTGAGTTTTTATAACACGCCAGGATCTATTTTAGTTGAAGATTGAAGGAACAAAGATCTAAGAGCTCTTTAATTTTTTTATATTCTAGTGGGATAAATTACCAAAAAAAAAACTAATAAATCAATGAATAGTTACTTAAAAATGTCATTTGCTGATGTCAACAAGAACCGTAAGAGGAAATAAATCAGAGAATATGGATTAAAAAAATTAGAAGGGCTTTGATTGAAATTTTTCTTATAGTGTTCAGAAATCTGCAATGGTGACACATATGGGAGCCCAGTAGAGGAGGAGCAAGCCTTCCTGGAACACGTTTGAGCCTGGAGTGTTGGTGAATGGGAAAGTGCGAGCCAGCTGTGGGGTGTGCTCTGAGGCATCTATGGCCAGCACAGATCCCATGACTAAGGAGGGGAATCAGGCAGAGAGTGCAGTGGGAAAGAGGTCAGGAAGGTAGGAGAGGTGTCTGAGTGGACCTTACTGCCCACTGCCACGACTTTGGTCTATGCCTAGCGAGATACATTCTGAGGAACCACCAGGCAAATTCCAATAGATTTCAGACAAGTGGTTACTAAGGGGACATATCATCATTTAAAGTGGTAATATCAGCTGGCATTGGCTAGTGACCCAATTTAATGTAATCACTGGATTTAGAATGTCTGTCGGTGGTCAGGAAAAATGACTGGTTCTTTTCAATGGTCGTTTGATAGTTGTACTCATCCTTACAAGAGCAAAAAAAAAAAAAAAAATGGGCATGCCAGAGGAAAACATTTCACGTTAGAATATGAACAGAAAAAAGTAAGCATTTTTATACTCCAGCTCACATTTAACATTTGTATAAAGCTAAATTTGTTCCTTATCAGTTTTTTTAAGAGAAAAGTGGGATAGAAATAAAGAGAGAGAAAACTTTACTTTTTCATCTGGTGCTGTTTTTCTCACACCTTGTTGTGTATAGGGTGTTGAGATTTGAACCCAGGTCCTTGCATATGCCGGGCAAGCACTGTAACTGCTGAGCCACTGCTCCGATTAATTGAAATTGATGTCTGAAATTACTTGTGTTTGAAGATGGACACATGACCTCTACATTCTTGGGCTCTTATTATTTTAATTTGTAAAGTGAGATAGGTTACGTAGAGAATTGAAGTTTCTCTCATTGCTCTAAAACGTTACGACTTAGGAATGGAAATGGTATTGTCAACAGAACACAGATGCATCGAAAGTATTTGAAAAAGCAGAACAGATTGCTAATCTATAAAATTAATATCTAAATAATATATACCCATACACGAATAGAGTGTGGAAAAAAGGACACATAAAACGACCATAAGAAAATTTTTTTTCTTTCTTATTTATCACCAGGAAGGAAATTTCTTTGAGCTACTTTGACATTTCTTCCAAGCAACCAAAGGGCTATGCTGCCACCTACTGGTCCATTGATTTGCATCCACAAGATGTTGCCATTCCTTCCATTCCATAAAAATATAGAATAATAAATAAAAAATTGAGTCCACATTTTAAAAAATGAGAATTGCAAAATATTTGTGAATTTACATAAAGCATCGCGTTGGTGAAATATATTTGCATTTATTACAAGCCAAAACACTATGCAATTTTTCAAGTATTCTTCTCTGTTAATAATAAATTTCTCAGGGCTTTCTAGGAGGAAAACATTCATGATATTTGAGAAGTGTTCCTTCACTGTTTTGCGGGAACAGAGAGAATAAGCGGTTCAGGGGTTCAAAGAAACAAATACATTAGGATTTATATGTCAAATTATAAACTACTTTTAAAAAAGGAAACTCCAAAGTGAGCCTTCATTAATGGCCAGCTATAATAAAACTGCACCACTCCAGGATACCCGGGCCCTTTTTAGCCGTTAATGTTCTTAAAATAGCCATAGCCCTTGAAGCCCTCCATTTAGAAATGTTAGCACCTCGGCAGCTCTAGTGCTACTGAGGAGTAGCCATCTGTTGCTCTATTGCTCTCATTTTTTTGCAGGATGGGATAGTAGTGAGTATGATTTTTCAGGTACTAACTAGATATTATGCAGTCACAGAAAAACACATTGATGAATTTATTGCATATAATCCCTGATGCCTGATGCTGTTGCAATATTTCATGTGATTATTATCCTTTAGAAAGGTGTTATACACAAGACGATTACTTCTCTTTCTAACGAATATTAATTTTTAATTTTGATAAGGCAACAGAAAAATATAAAAATTGAGAGAAAAATAGTACAGACATTAAAAATTGTAAGCTAGCATAATTTGCACTTCACTTGCACTTTTATCCCTCTCACCCTGACTTATTTGAAACATAAATTGTAGAAATCTGGGAAGGAAAGGGTGCGTGGAATAATCTCAACGCTTGCTCTCAGAGCAAAGCCACTTCGAGGTAGTTGAGGGCTTTGAACAACTGGCTTTAATGTTTCTACCCCTGAATCCTTAATCAAATAGATCTCCTCATCAGAAAGACTTTTTTGAACACTTGCTTAAAATTTAATTCATCTTTAACAAAGCAAACTCACAATTTTTCCCCAAATATGTTTAGTGACCTGCAGGTCACTTAAAACTTTAAGAATCTCATCATTTCTCTCTGTTATGTTATTTACATATACATATTTTTCATTTCTCTGTCATTATCTCCGCTATTTTATATCTTTTCTTCATCAGAACTTAATTCTATATTTTCTTTCTCTTTTTTTAAGAGAGAGGGACAATGAGAGGGAAAGAGAGAATCGATTTTTTTAAGAGAGAAGGACAGAGAGAGAGAGAGAGAGAATATCAATTTTATTGAGTTTTTCGCATGACTTTCATCGCTCTGACACTTGGTTGTGTACATGGGTGCTGGGGTTTGAACTCGTGTACTTGCACAAGCTGGGCAAGCACTGTAACCTCGGAGCCACCGCTCCAGTCAGAGAACCAATTTTTATTTAGTTTTCATGTGACTTTCATTGCTCCAAAACTTTGTTGCATATGTGGTGCTGGCGTTTGAACCTGCGTCCTCATGCATGCTAGGCAAGTGCTGTAACTGCTAAGCCACTGCTCCAGCCCCTGCATTTTCTTTTTTTATATGAGTTCATATTCTAAGACACCAAACAATCAAATCTACCAAGGCGAGCACAATAATCTGCCTCTTTATTTTTATACTCAATGATATTGTTTCAAACATAACTATTTTTTTAAGAGAGAAAGGTACAGTGACAGAGAGAGTCAATTTTATTTAATTTTTCATGGGGATTTTATTGCTCTGACACTTTGTTGTGTACATGATGCTGTGGTTTGAACCTGAGTCCTCACGCACACTGGGCAAGCACTTGTAACCTCCAGTGGAGCCACTGCTCCAGTCCCCCAAGCACATCCATTTCTTAGAATAGCTTCAACATCCTTTTAAACCTAGAATTAGAATTTTTAAAAAATCCATTCATGAAAATAATTTAAGGTTCAGAGGAAATATGAATATTACTCTTTAGTATCCTTATCTTTTATTTTTACTGTCTCTGAATTTTCCCTAAAATATAGTGGGAAATATTTTTTCAAAGTAGTCCTTGGTTGTGATTCAAAAAATTAAAAGTAGATAAATTCACACTTTTTCTAGTTTATATTCAGTAGAAATGGAATGCGTTCAACATTATTGAGGCTCTAAAAAAGTAATCATATTTTTAATGTTCATGCTAATTATTGAAACTAATCTTATCTGACATAAGCAATTTTTATTACATTACAAAGATTCCACAAATGCTTTAATGAAGTAATAATATGCCATTAATTTTATGTAACATTCATCAAGTTTTCTTGATGTTTTACTATAAATATTATGAAAGTAATTTCTTAATATGAATATATATTTCAAACTTATTTCTTAGAATAGATATCGAGGAAGAGGACCATTGAATTAAAAGGTAATCATGTTTTTTTTTTTTCAGCATGCCAGGCCTTATGCCTTAGCCCTATATTCACAATTTTAAGATTCTAATCATTTTTCCAAAATGTAGGTTAAGTCATGAACCAAGCTCAAATTCCTGGGATCTGTCATTTTTTGAGAAAGGACCATAGAGAGGCCAATTAGTCATTCCGCGTAGGGTAAAAGGTCTACCATGGAGCAGCTGTCTGAGAAGCTGTGTGAACCAAGGGAGGTCTTCCTCTTTGAAGGTGAGCATCACCCCAGAACTACGGCCAAGGATGAAAGATTGGCAGCCCTAGGAATGTGTGTTGTTTGTATAACACAAACAAAATTGAATAAAAACGCCAGGTAATTTGTTTGGGATGTAATCCCATAAATTTCAATAAGGATTTAAATTTAATTAGAAAGAAAATACAATTCTTAAATCTTGTGGGAATTGTGATCTGGGAATAATGAAATCTAAAGTCTCATTACATTTAATGCATTTCCTAAGTGGATTGCAGTTCAAATACTTAATCTATTTGCTATAGACTAAGACTATTTTAATTCATGACCATGAATGAATGGAAATATGTATTTTATACATACAATCAGATACTGATTAAGCAATACAGAACAAAATAGAAAACAATTGCATCAATATATTTCTTTTTATTAATTATAGGATAAAGTCATTACTTACTCAGGACTTTGGACTTTGAAAACTATCAGAAAATGGAAGTACACGAAAATTTCAACAGAGGCCTTGATGTGAATCCAACCATATGTGTACACACTAAACTCTAAGAATTGAGTCATTTCAATAATGTAGGATGAAGAGAAATAAAAATGCAGTCAATGGTCTAAAGGTCACAAATCTTTAACTTTCAGTTATCACACATTTGATATGATTTCATCATTCCACATGTCTGATAATAATACAAGCCCAAGGTTTCTTTCTGTTGTAACCATGTCCACATACTTCATGTCATTATGGCTTTCACTCACCAGTGTTCGTGGAGAGCTCAAGTTGAGAATCTGAAACCCACGTGAATGTGCGTATAAATGCTCAGAAGAATGAGTCAGGGACAAGAAAGCAAGCAGGAAGATGATTAAAAGAACCACAGAAGTCAAGTATGTTTGTCATCCTTGTGCTTGATAAACTCGCTAAAAGCTGTTTCATTAGTTAAAAGTCATGTTTATAAAATGGTGATGGTAGCCAGTGGTTTTCAAAACATCAAAAGATTAAATCCACGAATGCTTTACATTTCGATACTTCTTTCTTAAATTTGGTGTTTTTAGAAATTTATTCACTCTGTATATTTTAAGATTCCAGAAAAATGCTTGAGAGAATTATAAATGCAAGAGATACAGACCACCAAGATTTGAGCCACAGAGCAGTTCACATGTGTGCCCTTCCCCACTGAGGTAGAGCCCATGGAGGACAGGAGTGGGGTTTTATTCATGTTTTATTTTTTTCATGGCATATTGTCTGGCACCCAAAAGATATTTAACACTCTTTATTGTAGCAAGATAGGAAAGGAGGAAGGGGAACTCTAATTCAAATGTTCACAGTCCTCCAAAAGTCCATGTGTTAAAGACTCTGTACCCATGATGGTGCTGTAAAGGGGGAACCTTTGGGAGGACTTCAAGGCGTTTAGGTCACTGACTAAACTTGAAGTGTTTGTGGAATCGTGGCCCCTTCCTTTCTCTCTTTAGCTTCCTGTTAATAATGTGAGAAGTTTGCCCCTCTACGCACTCCCTACTGCTGCCATCCAGCACCTCCATCAAGTCCCCACGTGATATGTCTGTTCTTCTACTAGAACCTCTGAAATCATGAGCCAAAATACACCTTATCTTTTTAGGAGATAATTACATCAGCATTTTATTATAGTGATGTGAAGCTGAGTAGTACAGGGAGGAATGAGAAGAAAACAGAAGGAATGGTTAGGAATCCCACATAGTGAAGTCAATTTTATTTTCACAATTTTAAACAAAAATTATTAAATAAAATTAGAACACTTACAATGCAAGATAATTCTCAAGATCTAATTTATAGACATACCTACTACCTTTTCCAATCTTCTTAAAACTTTAACTTCATTTTTAATTTAAAGCTATTCAATTTTCCCGAAGATATTATTTTGCTGCTTGATTTTAAAAAGGATAAAATGGGCTGGAGCAGTGGCTGAGTAGTTGGAGCACTTGCCTGGAATATGTGAGGATCTGGGTTCAAAACCTAGCACAACATACACAACTAAGTGTGGGAAAAACAAAGGCCAGACGAAAAAGTAAGTAAAATTGATTCTCTCTCTCCCACCCTCTCTCGTAATAGAATAAAATAAAAAGACAAAACTCCGTTTATACTCGACTTTCTCTTCAACTGTACATTTTAATTCTATATGTTAATGTCCTGGTATCTACAAACTCCCAGTCTTCTGTGAGTGGTTGTTATGAAGATAAAGACAACTGTTCTACCCCATGTAGTGTCCACCCTGGGTTTGAATTAAAGAAAAGTGATTATTCTGCTTTAACCATCTCCAATGACTCCATATATATTTAAAGGGAAACCTTCTGGAAAGGTGTTAATTTTCTCTGTCATGGTGTTTATGGAAACCCACAATGTAAGTAATTCAGATGAGAATAGTCAAGAGATAATTTCTTTTCAATCCATGGCACATTAATTACGGAGATACAGAGAATTAATTGGGAGAGAGAATTCACATGAAATTTGAGTTTAGATTTGCATTAAGCACAGGAAAAATTGGTTCTTCACAGAGAAAAATAACTTCATACCTTCAATGCTATCTCCAGTCCTCTTGTTAACCAATATCTGCTATTGCTAGCAAAGAGAGAAACTGAGAGACCACGGCTACTCCAAAATTTATTAAAACCACATCTACTCAAAGTAAGATTGTTCAACCTACCAAGCAAGTGTAAAAATTACAAATTTTACCTTGACTTTCTCCCCAAAGGGGAATTTCTAAGTGGTTATTCTTATATTTAAGCTATTGAAAATCCAACTGGAAGGATAAATTGCAAACCAAAGATACACACACAGATTGTCACAGTGATACAGACTCTCAAGCTCATGAGTATTATTATGGCAGAATTGGAAAAGAGAGAAGGGTGGAAATTCTGTAAATGAGGATTCTCCTGTATCCACTTCTTGGAGTTCTTGAACTTGATGAAAGACTAGACAGAAGGGCAGGTTGATGTCCTAAGGAGACTTTTGATTTGGGTGGGAGGAAGAGCTCAGTGCCCTTTGGTGGTCCTACATCACGAATCAGAATTCCCTACATGTGGACATTCACTCTGATATTCTACTTTATTTCACTCTATTTTATTTATTTATATTTGGATCACTGAGAAAAATATGCATAAGGTATGAGAAGATTATACATATATCATCTTCTCAATACAAGTATATTTTACAAAAATAGAAAGAGGCACTCTTTTCCAAGTGGATTAAAAAAATAATCCTAATATGTCTTCATGTATTGTATGCTTATTTAAAAGATGATGTGTACATTATTTTTACCCCTAAATCTTACAAAAACAACTATGAAGCATATTTCAGTGTATCAAATGTTAAATGCTTCTCTGGCTGCGTGCTCACCTGTTGGGCTGGACTTGAACTTAATTCTGACTTGAGTATAGTTTGTGTATTAATACATGCATGACACAAACATATTTACAAATCAGTCAGTAAAATAAAATATCAACAAACATACAAATCAGAAATAATCATCATATATCTCATGGAAAGAATGAGGTTTGTGGATGACCATGGGTAATTATCTAGATTATTAAATCATGGTCCAGATCTTCTGCTGTATGTTGTAGGATATTCTATTTCTTCCTGGAGTAACTTGATATTAATTAGTGCTTCCCTTGAGAGTTAATATTGAATTGTAAGCTGATTTCCCTATTAGACAAACTTGAGGGTTCAACATCCAACTTTATTTTTTCCTCGACAGCTCTCTTCTCATTGTACGGAGATGTGTTTTACTGATTTGCATTATTCTCACTCCAGATTAACCTACAGGATGGAATCCACTAGGAATAGCTCATTAGGACTTCTACAAATATTAATTGATTTCTGCTTAAGGGCTTCAGGTATGTTTTCAGAGCAATACAGATTTTCAGTGAAGCTAAACCAAAAATAAAATACCTATTGTGGAACATCAATAAAAGTAAATATGGGATACCTCCCAAATTGAGAGGAAAATAAAACCTTAAAATTTCAAATAAAGCAAAATCGTTTTCTCAGGGGAGATATGCACCACCACAACAGCTTGTTTTCACTTTTTGGAAAAACACTCTGGAGAATAGGTTATAAGAGTCTCGCACTGTATGCAATATGTATTAGCAGATCATATCTCTTTTCCTTTCCTCTGCCACTGTCACCGTTCAGAGAGGTTTGTTTACGGGAGGCCTCATTAATGGTTCTTTACAGCTGACCCCTGCTGTAGAGGGTATTACCACTCCACAGGTTTCTATCACACAATTTTCTGGGTATGTCAAAAGCATATGTCAGAGCAGAAAGGGCAGAGATAAACCTTGGGGATTCTAAAGAGTGACACCTGGCTGGAATTCAATTTGTCAGGCAGCGTAAAGCAGTGTTGCAATGCACCGAGAGCATGGGTTAGCTCAAAATGACTCATTTGCTGGAGTTTAGAATGAACTCTGAGGACCCTCCATGACAGTGTTTAAACTCTGTACAAACATAAGACTGTAATACTTAAACCCACAGCAAATTATGTTTTGATTCTAGACAATGAATATGCTTAATTAAACTGGCACTGAAAATGTAAATATTTCAGCTAGTATCGCATTAACGTTAAAACCCTGGGAATTAAATTGTACATTTCTAATCTTTCATAATGATGAAATTCAAAATGTTATTGTTGTGTTTATAAAGCAGTCCATTGTTAGGCAGCCTATTCATTATGAGACAATGGTAATGCAACTAATTCCACAGCAGGGAACGGATTCAATGGTTCAACATTGTATACAATGATAATAACAGATTTTATAAAAAAAGTCAATGTGATGTAATATAGAATTTCTAATCTGCAAAGTCATAAAAAGAGAAGGTATCAAATGAAGGTAATATTTGTAATTATAGTCATGTTATTTTTTTCAGACAGTGAGTATATCATTTTGTTTAAAAAGTTAATAGGTATTCTGATTAAACAAAAGACAACAGCTGTTTCAGGAAAAAAAATCTTACGGTTTATCTAAGAACAAACAGAAAACAAAACAAAACAGAAAAAAAAAACAACAAAAAGCCAAAAAAACCCTGGTTTTTATAAAGTGTGAAAATGTGATTCTTTACTAAGGAAAGAATTCCAAATCATTTATTTTTAAATTTTATTGTGGTAAGAACATTTAAAATGAACTTTATCTTATTGACAACTCGTTCATTATAAAGCACAGTGTTATTGGCTGTAGTTGCAATGTGGAACACCAGATCCCTAGGATTATTTTGTCTTGCATAACTGAACTTTAAGCCCACTGCATATCGTTTTCCATTGGCCTCTCCTCCAGCACCTGGCAACCACAATTCTATGCTTCTGAATTTAAATATTTAGACACTTGTCAGTGGAATCGTGAAGTGTCTGCCCTTCCATGAGTGGTTTATTTTACTTGGCAAAGTGCCCCCAGGTTCATTCATATTGCAGGATTTACTTCATTATTTTTTTAAGAGCAAGAGAGAGTTAATTTTTTTTCAAATGGTTTTTGTGTTTCCTCTATTTGTGCCTGTGGTGATGGGGATCAAACAGGGGACCTTGCGCATGCCAGGCGAGTGCTCTACCACTGAGCCACCTCTCCAGCCTGATCTCCTTCATTTTTAGAATTGAATTATATTCAATCCTGCAGACATACCTTGCTTTCATCATCCGTTCATCTGTCAGTGGTTGTTCATGTTTCTCCCACATCTTGGGTCCTGTGAAGAGTGCAGCAAGAACATGGGAGTGGTTCTACCTTATCACGATAGCAACATATTCCTGGAGCTATGTTGCTGGGTTGCAGGCTTTTTCTGTTTAGGTTTTAGGAATGACCCCACCATTTTGCATAGTAGTGGCTTCATTTGACAGTTACATCCACAATGTGAAAGCTTCCCCCTTGCTCATGTTCTTATCAACAGTGCTATCTTTTGCTTTTCTGATAACCACCTGTTAGATGTGAAGTGATATCTCATTCTTGTTTGATTGCATCTCTGTAATGATTAGCAGTTTTGAGCATTGTTTCACATAGATTTTTTTCCATTTACATATCTGCTTTTGGGCAATATCTATCTAATCCCTTGCCCATTTAAACATTGAATTCCTGGGCTTGGAGTGGCGGCTCAGTTGTTGAGGCACTTGCCTGCTTTGCTCAGGGACCGGGTTCAAGTCCCGGAACCACACGCACAGATGTGTGTTGGGGAGATCAAGGCCAGATGAAAACATAAATGGAATTGATTCTCACTCCCTCTTTACCTGTCTCTCCTTTTGGAGGAAAAAGGGAAAAAATTTGAGTTCTTAAGAGTTTTTTCTTTCTGGTGAATTGTACACTTGGAATAAAATGAGAACTGTTCTGAAAAAAGAAGCTAATTTCGTTATTTCAAGGAACCAAGAAAATTCAGCCCAAATGTAACAGAGAGGAAAAAAAAAGAAAAATTAGAGCAGAAATGAACTAAGTAGAGAATAGAAAAGCAATAGTAAAAAAATGTAGAATTTTTTGAAAATATAAACAAAATGGGCTAACCTTTAGCTAGACTAAGAAAGATAAATAACTAAAATAAAATTAAAAGCTAAAGAGAATGTTATAACTGAGGTCACCTATAGGGTCAATAAAGGCCTATAAACAATTATGCTCTAATAAGCTGAATATTTTTTTAAGAGAGAAGGACAGTGAGAGAGAGAGAGAGAATCAATTTTTATTGAGTTTTTCACATGGTTTTGTTGCTCTGACATTTAGCTGTGTATGTGGGTGCTGTGGTATGAACCCACATACTTGCCCATGCTGGGCAAGTGCTGTAACTACAGAGCCACCGCTCCAGCCCCCAAACTGGGCAACTTAAAAGTATGGATGAGGGGCTGGAGCAGTGGCTCAGAGTTTCTGCACTTGCCTGGCATGCACGAGGACATGGCTTTGAACCCCAGCACCATGTACACATCGAAGTGTCTGAGCAATGAAAGTCATATGAAAAAGTAATAAAATTAATTCTTTCTCTCTCTCTCTCTCACTGTCCATCTCTCTAAAAAAATATGGGTGAATCCCTAGATATATGCAATCCATCAATATTCTATAAAGAAATAGAAAATCCTGAATAGATTAACAAGAGTATGTATTAAATATGCTTAATATATTTTAAAAATATACCAAAAAATAAAAGTATGGGACCAAATTACTTCACTGGTAAAGTCTGTCAAACATTTAAAGAAGATTTAGCATTAAAACGTCTCGTCTCAAAAGGTCCAAAAATTTGAGAATGAACATTTCCATAGTCATTATTATATGAGACTTAGCATTACCCTGCTACAAGTGCCAGGAAAAGGAAAAAAAAAACCGAAAAACTACAAGCCGTTATCCCTGATGAACATAGATATAAAAATTCTCAACAAAAACTATCAACCTGAATCAAACAGCATATTAGAGGGACCATACAACAAGATCAAGTGGGATTTATCACTTGTATCCCTGGGATGAAAGGATGGTTAAATATATGGAAAAAGTCCCACTAATGCATTACATACTGAATTAATAGAATAAATGTTAAAATGACAACACCATCTCAATGAATGCAAGAAAAACATTTGGCAAATTTTGATACTCTATCATAATTAACACCCTCGACAAAATAAGTATGAAGGAATTTGCTGCAAAATAATAAAAACCATATCTGACAAGCCCTCAGCTAGCATCATGATGGAAACTCAAAGTTTTCCTCTAAGATGAGGAACAAAGGTACTGTAGCTGGTTTTATTCAACATAGTAGTGGCAGTCCACTATACATGAATTATTCAAAGAAAGAAACAAATGAAAGATGTCTAAATCAGAAATGAAGAAATAAAATTGCTTTGCAGATGATATCATCTAATGTGTAGAAAATCTTAAAAGCCTATAAAAAATAACTGTTTGAAGTAATAAGTGAATTAAAGTAATGTAACAACTAAAAATCAACATAAAAATCAGTTGTGTTTCTACACTTTAACCACAGAGAATTGAAGCATTAGGCAAAGAAAATGAGAAGACAATCATATTTATGATAGTATCAAGAATAAAATGCTTAGGAATAAACTTACCCACTGAAGTAAAAGATATATATTCTGAAAACAGCATAAAACTAGTCAAATAAGGTAAAGACATAAATAAATGTAAAGACACATGGTGTTCATGGATTGTAAGTCTGAATTTTGCTAAAATTACAATATTACCAAAATGATCTGTAGAGTCAATGTAATGCTATTAAAATTCCAGTGACTTTTCTTTTTACAATAGGAAAAAGGTCCTAAAATTTATATGCAACACACAAAACCCCAAATAGCCAAAACAAATCTGAGTAAGAAAAAAAAATTAGAGATTTTATATTTCCTGATTTCAAAATACAATGCAAAGCCTTGGTAACTAAAACAAGGTACTGGCATAATAACAACTGTTTAGACCAACAGAACAGCATAGAGAACCCTGAAATCCCTGCATATACCTGAGGGCATGAGCAAGTACCAATAACATACTTGAGAAAATCAGTCTGTTCAACACATGTTCACTAAACTAAATCTCCATGTGCAAAAGAATAAAACTCAAAGCTTGTATATACCACACATAAAAGCAACTCAAAAATGGGTTAAAGAATTCAACTTATGATTTGAAATCATTAAAATTCCTAAAAACAAGCATGAGCAAAAGCTTCACGATCTTGATGTGATAACCTCACAGAAAGGAAACAGAAAGCGCAGATGATAAAAACAGAATTATGCAAGGAGGACTCATTGAACTAAAGAGCTTCTGCACAACAAAGAAAGCAATCAATGAAGTGAAAAGGCAGTATATGAAAACGTTTGCAAGCTACATAATTTTACAAGGGGTTAATTTCTGAACATACAAAAAAAAAGAGAATACCTGTCATTTTATGTGAAGCCATGCCAACTTATGTTGACAGTCTTTATGCAACAAAGGGGAACTATGAAAACTTGGTATCTGATGCTTTAGTATTTAGAAAATCAATGCAGTCCAAACTATGAACATATCTGAAATTCACAGTTAATTTGTCATTTGTTAAATTTTTAAATACAGTTTAAATTGGTTTAAGAATTAATCAATATCTTTTTCTTTCTTTTTTAAGAGAGGGAGATATTGAGAGAGAAAGAGAGAGAATTTTGTTTATTTTTTCATTTGGCCTTTATTTCTCTGACACATAGTTATTATGTATGTGGTACTGGGGTTTAAGCCTGCATCCTTATGTATGCCAGGCAAGTGCTCTAACTGCTGAGCCACCTTTCCAGTTCCCTGGTTGATATCTTAAAATATTAAATTGATATAGCAATGTGAAAATGAGTGTTCTCTTGTAGAATTTAGAATTATTAACTTTTTGTTATAATTTCCTACCTTATCCCATAGCCACTCACACAATATAGGATTATCTTAAATGTTTGTACATTTTCCTGTTGACTTACTTGCATTTTCTTCAATCAAGTACTCAGGTAAAAAAAAAAAAATTGAACATGTTTTTGAGGAAAGTAATTTGTGTAAACAGCATTACTAAGAATATTGTTAGGGTAGGTGGCCTCTAATATGCCCTCCAAGGATCCCTGCCTCCTTGTGACAGTGCCATTGAATAATTCCCTCTCTATGAATTTAATCTAGACCTAGTGACTGGTCAGCATCATACAAACACGACCAGAGAGTGTTTTTAAGATTAGTCTTTTACAAGAGGCTGGCTTCAGTCTTGGGTTCTCTCTCTTGCTCAATTTATCAGAAAGAAGGTGGCTTCCATGTTTTAATCTCTTCTTCTATGAGGCCTTCCTGACAAGGAATGAAGGCAGATCCCCAGCAAACAGCTCATGAAAACGTGACTCTCCTTAGTACCCACATGGAAGTTTCAAAGCAGTTCTCCTCCAGTCAAGTCTTCAAAAGAGACTACTACCATGGCCTGTGTCACCACATAGCTGTCTGAAAGATCTGTAATCACAGGACCCAGAAGACCCCCTGGGTCCCTCATCCACTGATGTTGTGAAGTAAGGAATGCTTGCTAGTTCAGGACATTAAGTTTGAAGATGATTTCTTATATACCAATAGTTAATTAATGCATAAATGATTTTTGATAGAAGCACCATTACTGCTTCCTTATGACAACCTATAAAATGCAATAAAACTTTTGCTTTGCAATTAGTGTGAAACACATATTTTGTAAATCAAACCCCGAAATAAGTTGCTTAGTGCCAACCAACTTAACCACGCTAGTTTTACTTGCATCTATTTGTGGACAAAAAAGGAAAAAGGAAAATCCAAAGTTGAAAGAAATATTATGATAACTAACAATGTAAAATTGATACCGTTTGTTTTAGGCAGCTTTTTTACTGCTGTGACCCAGGGACCTGACAAGAACAAATTTTGGGAGGAAAAGTTGATTTAGGACTCACAGGATCAGAGGTCTTAGCCCATGGAAGGCTGGTTCCATTCCTCAGAGTTTCGGGTGAGGCTGTGCATCATGGCTGCAGGTCTGGCTCCAGGAAGCAGGGAGTTCAAGGTGTCACATTGGGAAGCAGAGCACAGAGAGCTAAACTTCATGCCAGATACAGAACAGATACCGCAAAGGCACGCCCCTGAAGACACCCCTCCTCTAGCCACACCCTACCAGCTTAGTGGCCAGTTAAGGGGATTAACTCATTGACTGTGTTAAGGTCCATAACCAAATCATCTCACCTCATCTTCCCAAATTGTCACACATGAGCTTTGGGGGACACTTCACTTTCAAACCATAACACCATCATCACTTTATTACTCGATATCTGCACATAACTTAAGATGTAATGCTGATAGCATGACTAGAGCTGTTATAACTTTTGGGCATTTTTTGGATGAGATATTTACAGATAACTCAGAAGGGAATGTCAGGAACTGACACAATGATATTCCAAGTTTATATCTATTATTTTCTATCACACCTGAATACAAAAATTAATTCAAAATGGCTGATGGATTTAAATCCAAGTCATAAAACTGTAAAATGCTTAAAGGAACACATTCTAGAATTCTTTGAAATTAGAGATTAATGACAAGTTCTTAGATTTGTTGCAAAACGTGCAATCCATAAAAGCAAACATTTGATAAACTAGACTTCATCAATCTTTTGAAAAAGCCCTGTGAAAACACTAAAAGTCAGGCTATAGACAGAAGAAAAAACTTACCTGAGATAAGAAAATCTGGATTATGTGGAGATTTCTCTGGTCAGTTACAAAAAAGGGTGGGGGGAAATGATCCAACGAGAAAGTGGGCAAAGGACAAAATACTGAAGAGTATCCATAAGCACTTGAAAATATGGTCGACAGTGTAAACAATTGGGACGATTCCAATTAAAACCTAAACTCTATTTACTTTACATACATCAGAATAGTTGAAATTAACAGCAGGGATTGCCTCACATGTCCTTAAGGACATGGAGGAAACAGGCACTCACATTGCTGGTTAAAATGCAGAATAGCAGGGTGGTGGCTAAATGCCTAAGTAGTAACAGTTCAAATCTGGAAACATCCTCAATGTAAGCTTGCTTAGATAGTCTGTGGTTCATCCAGACCGTGGAATACGACTCAGTCTCAGAAAGAAAATGTGAACAGATCTGAAGTGAATGACGCTATGTGTAAAAATTCCCAAATGCCATGCATGATGACATGTCTAGAGCAATCTATTTTTTTTCTTGTTTAAAAAAAGAGAGAGAGGGACAGTGAGAGGCATAGAAAGAAAGGGGGAAGCAAGTTTTATTTAGTTTTTCATGTGAATTTCATTCCTCTGACACCTTGTTGTGTACGTGGTGCTGGGGTTGGAACTCGAGTACTTGCACATGCAAGACAAGTTCCATAACTACCAAGCCACGGCTCCAGCCCTAGAGCAATCTTAACAAAAGCACAGATATTAAAGTTTGACGTGTATTAGGGAGGGGCATAGGAACAGATATGTGGCATTATATGGAAAAGTAGCTTGAGGAAGCCTTGTGCTGGAACTGTCCAGTGTCTTGATGATGGTAACAGCCACTTGAATCTGGAATGGAATTCACAGAACTGCTGTGAAGAGGGCTGTCTTGAACGTGAGGGTGCAGGTGTCTCTCTGATGTGGTGACCTCATTTCCTTTGGGTATATTCCCACAATGAGATTGCTGAACTCTGTAGCTCGATCTTTAGATTTTTGAGGAAAAAACTCTTTTCCATAATGTTGGTAATAATTTGCATTTCCACCTTCTGCCTATAAGATTTCAAATTTCTTGGTGCTGGGTATACATTTCAGTGATAGAGCTTTTGCCTGGCATGCATGAGGCCCTGAGTTGATCCCCAGAACTAAGGAAAGGAAGAAAAAATAAAGATCTTTTTGACAATGGTAACTCTAATTAGAATGAGATAATATTTCATTTCATTTTTTATTTAAATTTCCCTATCAATTGAATGCAAAAATATAATGTGGTACATACATACTAGAATACTATTTATCCATAAAAAGAATGAAACCTTTTCATTTCCAACAACGTGAACAGAACTGGAGCACATTATGTTTAGTGAAATAAACCAGGCACAGAAAGATAACTCTCCTTATTTTCATTCATTTGTGGAAGCTAAAGTAATTGATCATACAGAAAACAATAAAATAGACCTTCCTTGACATCAGGAAGAGGAGGGTGGAAGCAGATGGACCGAGTTTAAATAATGAGTTCTAAAATAACACTTAAACAGAAAGAATTAGTTTTAATGCTCTATAACACAGTAGGATAACTCCAATCTACTACAAATTAATTGGAAGAATCTAAAGGTTCCTAAAATAAAAATATATAAATTTTTTTATTAGATGAATATGGAATTACAATTGAGGGAAAATCATTGTCAAACAATCAAGAACAAATGTATATTTACATAGTTATCCAAGGCTGATGCAATGTCAAGGATGCCTCCCTTGGGTTCCCCGTGATTCTGTTTCCCCCCAGAAGAAACCTTGTTAAATGGACTTCTTGTGGCGGTCAGAGATCTCCTTCTGAGATGATTCCCCCATATTCCCTCCCTCCAGTCTCCTAGATATCCTTCCTAATCCCTCCCCCAACGCTGCCTTCCTCCCTACACCTCCAGGTATCCTAGGCAATGATCCCCCTGTTTGTGTAAAAATTCATACAATTTGAGGTTATTATTAGCTTAGCCATCTAACATACTGTTTCCAGACATCTGAAAATGTATAAAAGTTTAAGGGGCTGGAAATGCAAATTACCTTGATTTGATCATTTTATACACGGTGGACATGAATTGACTCATTTTACTGTTCTGCATAAAGATGCACAAAAAATATATGTACATTAAAATTTTCATAGAAATAAGCACATACACATAAACGTATACAAGCATATGTATGTAAAAGCCCTGAAATCTGGGTAATCTCACCGATGGCATTGGGGCTAATTTCCTGCTTGTGATACTGCACACCATTTATGCAAGTCCATCACAGAGGGGGAACTGAGCGATGATGATATGGAATTTCTCCAACTTATATTTTTAAGGGGGCTCCTGGGAATTGAACTCAGCTTCATTGAATCACTAAGATGCACCTCCTGATCTTTTAATTTTTTATTATGAAATAGAATCTTGGTAAACTTCCCAGGCTAACCTCAAACTTGTGATCCTCTTGCCTCAGCCTCCAGTGTCACCAGGCTTACAGGCATGCACCACCACGTGTTGCTCTCCATAGGCATAGGAGCTACTTACCCTGCACCATGTGCAGTGCTGCACCTTTTAAAGTATTTCATTTCTCATTGTTTTGAGAGCTCTGTGACAGAGGCACATACTATTAATACCTATTTGCAAACAAGAATGTGGATGGTTTGGAAGGCAATGAAATTGGCCTAAGAAGACAGAGCTTAATAGTAAAAATGGAAATGTTCAGTCATGTCAGCTTTTGGCTGTAACCCTTTATGCTATGAAAAAAACAAGTTTATTATCTCTTATGCTTTTATATTAATTTTGATATAATGGTTGTCACTAAACGTACAAATATTTATGAACTGAAGAATGGAGTCATTAAACCACCACATTTTATTCACAGGAATAATGGTGTAAGAGAAAAAGCAAATTCTCTGTCACTTCAAGTCATATAATTTGGGAAACTAAACAAAAATCTGAGCTTCAGTTTCATAACTGTCTGAGTAATGATGTAGATACTTCATATATCTTTTAAATTCTCTTAAATATCAGATGTCTCAAGCAGGTTTTTGGCATCACAGTTAATTTATGATTGACATTTGTAATGGGTGTCTGAAATGCCAATATTTTGTGTTGTTGATAAAATGATCCATATGTTTTACATTTCAGATACCCAGGCAGCTGAATTGACATTCTGTTGTGAAATGCTAAGTTCCTAATATGATTGCATATCCAGGCAGTAGCCTAACCCACTTCCATAAGAAACACAGAATACTATGTTCAAGATTGTATTCCTGTTTTCATCTGAGATTTGAAAATTGGAAGGACCTAGAATGAGTAAAGACAAATGTTTCAAATAGATTTAATTTTATCAAGAATGGCAGAAGCTGTGTAGAAGAATTTGTAGTATTTGATAGTGCAGGGGACCGAGTCATTGATCCTGATCCCAAAGTTACAAAGACCCTCTCTTGCACTTTAGCAGGGGCTTGGTGTTTGAGTGTAAGCCATCCATTCTTGAACTTGAACTTCAGGAGGGCAGGAAGTTATTGCGTTTTCTTTCCCAAACTATTCACAACATTTACAGAAGTTCGTGGTATGCAGCTAGGTTTTCTGTGTAAACAGCACTATTGAAAAACATCTTGTAAGCAACATGAACAAGCACATATAATCCCTTTACCCAGTTTTTGCGTACAATACTGATTGCTGTGTTTATTTGAACCACATCGCAGTAAGATTGGAATTAAAATCTGTACATTGTGTTTTCTCATTCCTAAGCTTTGGGACAAAGAAATCAACAGCAATGTTTCAGAATTTTTTTATTTATTTTTTCAGAGTCCCTTAATAAGATAATAACCCCATTCGTTCCTACAAATATCTAATGTGCTCTTTAGTTTACATATTGTAAAAAAGAAAAAGCACAACAATTTTAGTAAGATATCTGTTAATATTGAAAGCACAAGAAACTTCCTGTGCTTTTTCTCCCAATCAAAATTTCTTAATGCTAATTTTCCCTTCTTAAGAATAGCAGCAAGTCAATACATTTTCCCAGAACTTAGCACCTTCACCTTGAAAACCAAGATAGTTTGAACATCATTTAACACTGGGACATACTACACAAACCATACATGAGGACGATGTCTTTTTCATAAAAACATCATTTTCAAATTTTAAAAAGTCTATTATAGGAAACCCTCTACTTCCTGTGATATAGAATATCAGCCTTAAATTTTTATTAGTCAAAATTGAAACTCTAAATTCTTTTCTAAGGATTTGATTGCGGTAATAGCCAATAAGCAGCATTTTGAAATAAAGTTTAGCAGTACAGAACCTGACTACTCTGTTAGGTATTCTCTGTTATTATTGACAGAAGTCAGTAGTACCTCTTAGTGGCACTATCTTCCAAGTCTTAGTATAAAATTTATTTTCTCCTGTCACACTTTAACTTTCCTATATAAAGATGGAAATATCATCTCAAAGAATTCATAGCCTTGTTTTCTGAAATATGTAGTCAAAGGAGTTCATTAATTCATTTGCAGCAGTGATGTAGACAGTGTGGTTCTCATTCAGAGGACTTAATGGCTTTCTCTGTCGGTACAAGCACACAGCTACAGCCAGTTTTACTTATTTGTTTTGTGCTCACTGTGAATGGTAAGTGCAATGAAAGATTTTTAACACAGGGAATCACTTTGGAGAGATCCTCTCAGGCATCAGTAGTTTCATTTCAAGAACGTGACATTGTCATCCTTCCTGCAGGTTAATTTAGAAGCTTGTCTGCCCTTGTTTTCACTTTGTCTGTGTATGTATATAGAAAATTGGCAAGCAAACAGGTTATAAATCATTGCAATTATACCTTCAAAAAAATCTCTTAGGGGCTGCAGTGGCGGCTTGGCGGTTGCAGCGCTTGCCTGGCATGCACAAGTACACGGGTTCAAACCCCAGCACCCACATACACAACCAAGTGTCAGAGCAAGGAAGGCCATGTGAAAAACTCAATAAAAATTGATTCTCTCTGTCTCTCTCTCTCTCTCTCTCTCTCTCTCACTCACTGTCCTTCTCTCAAACAAAATTCTCTTACATTTTTCCTCTGTTCTCTTTCCTCTGCCTGAAAACACATCAACTGCTGTCTGTATTCTTGCCTCCAATTTCTTATCTCTCTGTTCTCTCTACAGTCATGATTCACATCGCTACTATAATTAATCACACTGAAACACAAAATTTTCAATTGTTGCTTAATATCTATAATAGGATGGTTTAGAGAAATTTAACATCTGGTCAGAAACGACTTTCCAGACTTATTTCCTCCTTCTTTCCTAAAACTCCAGCCTTATCTTCCATTCATACCATGCCAGACAAAAACAAGGCTCTAAATGTGCTCTGTGACGTCCCATCATCGGTGCACTGGCCAGAAGAGTCTTCCTTTCTAGGTGTGTTGTACCCTAAGCACCTCCTGACTCAGTGTGCTATTTACCTTTCCAATATTAATTTTCCATTTCTATAGCAGTTTGTACACATTTTTATCATAAGTCAACTTATTATTAAAAAGAAGCAGTTATTTACAGTTGGATTACAACCTTTTTGAGAACAGAAATTTCATCTTACCACTCTGACAGCATCTACCACATTCTATGTACACTCATGCACATGTGCGCACACACACACACACACACACACACACACACATGCACATAGAGAGCAAAAGAAAGAGAGACTTTGAATGAAGGAAATGCTATTTATGTGTTCTGGGTATATAGATTCTATTAATGAGATGATTCCCATAAAGTGACATATGTATAATAATTTTCCTTTCATGATTTATTCATCTAATAATCTGTTGGCTGCATGTAATTAGATATATACTGTATATTTCTAATTGCTATGAAATTAAATATCTATTATGAAAGTTTTTGTCTATAATTTTCTAAAATAATGTAAATGAAATTGAAAGGAAGGTAAGAAAATATCAATTCATGTATCCAGTGGCTTTACTGAAATTCAGAGTACTAATTATTTTTTCAAATTTTCAGAAAATTTCCTGTTTTAACTTTAACATTTGTTCCTATCAATTATCTGTTTTTCTTTTTATCTATCTCTATCATTCTACCTACCTACCTGTTTATTTATCTACCCATCTGGCCCATCTACCTAATCATTGTATAAATTCACAAGTCAACTAATTCGCTATTAATATTTTGTTTAATTTTATCAAACATGTTACTACACGAAAATATTTAAAAATATTTAACATGATAGTTTTGTCTTCTAATTTTGTATTCTAAGCATGCTCTTTCAGGCAATAAATGTTTTGGGAAAATAATTTTTTAATGAATAGGATGTTTCTATTACATAGATATATTTAATTTATCCAACCATTTCCCATTTTTTAAGCATCTAGGTTGCTGTCACCTTTGGCTAATACAATTTTTTTTTAAATGTATTTATATATTACCTTTTCTATAAGAGTCTTGAGCAATTTATAGAAGTTTTACAAATCCTGAATATTGTTTGTAACTACTCATAACATTACGTGTTAGTACGGTTACCACTTTTTTGTCCGAACTGAAAATATTTTTATTATTTGCATTTGATTTTATAATTTTAATATTTTCAATATTTCTACATAATATTATAATGAATATCCTATATATCACTTTGTCCATCTTACATTAGACTGTTTTGTTTTCTTTGCTAAATTTTTTTTTCCATAAGATTCTAAAACTTTAAGTGGAACTTATGGTTCATGTACTTTTTTATCAGCTGATATTAATTTAAATTTAATTTGGTTTTGATTTTACCATGATTTTTATGGAAGCTAAGTAAGGTATGTCACAAAAAAAATTTATATTTTTTTTCTGGTTATAAAAGTAGTACTTCACATAGTTAAGGGAGGGGGCATTCTAAACCACTTTCAGATTGGTGTGCTGCCTGGTTCAAAAACACTTTTTCTGCTAAAGTCAAACTTGTTAAGTTTAACTGGACAGTTTGTGTATTTATTTATTTATTTATTTATTTATCAGTTTTGGCAAAGTCAGCAAGATCTGAGGTAGAGCTTCCTGTGGCCCTTGGAGCAGGAAGTGGCTCCACAAAGGACTTATCTTTGCCTTTCAGCCCAGTGATCTCTCACAGCACCTGGCAGATGTCACTCAATCTCTCTCTCTCCTTGTCCCTCTAGCCCTGAGACGCTGGGTTTATGGTCTGAGCTCTCCTAGTTTATTTGAGCAGCAGCTTTGTTTCTCTCTCCTTTTTCTTTTCTTCTTCCTATTTTACTGAATTGGATTTAGTTAAAAGGTCTCAATTGGATTGCATCAGAGAGAATCTGAACTGGATTCAGAACAGATTTGGATTCCACAATTACATGAATTTGATCTAGTAGAGAACAGGTCAATATTTTGGATCTTTTGGGCTTTCAAACCTGCAGTTTTGTGCTCAGAGGACACATGACCTCAGTGTGTGGAGACTGTCAGATCATGGGCCAGACTCCATAGTATCCTTGGTCGGATTGAATCTGACAATTAACTGAAATAAATTCTATTAAGACAACTCTGTCTGGTTGAGCCAGATGGAATTTGAAATGAGTTCAGAGTTGAATTGGATTCAACAATTAACTGGATCAGATCCAGTGAAATGAATTGAAATATTTCAGTAGTGTGCTTATCACGATCTAAGGAGCTTCTATTTTCTGGGACTCCAGCTAGACTTACATTTCAGAATTATAGGTCACAAACATGCACATTTGGAAAAATTGGCTAACCAAACTGATGAAAGCTTAGATAATCAGTGGCCACCTGCAGACATTTGAAATTGCGCAGAATTTTTCATTTGTGAAGCTTATTAAAAAAAACAGGGATCAAAACCTCTGAAAAAACAGTGGAAATATTTTTAATCAGTATGTGAAGGCATCCCCAAAACTAAACTAATCTAAATTTTTCCTTAAATATTCTTTGCAAAATGTGAATGAAAATTGTAAAGTAATTAACTAAGGACATGGCTGTACTTTAACTCAACTAAAGGTTAGTGCTTTCTTTCTACCTATATTTATCTCAATTCTCAATTCCCCAGTTTTTTTTTTTTTCACCCAAAAAGATCTGGGAAAAATTTTTGCAATCAAATTATTTTTTTAAGAGAGAGGGACAGTGAAAGACAGAGAAAAAGAGATAATAAATTTTATTTAGTTTTTCATTTGGCTTTTGTTGCTCTGACACTTCATTGTGTATGTGGTGCTGGGGTTTGAACCTGCATCCCTGCACGTGCCAGGCAAGTGCCAAATCTGCTAAGCCACCACTCCAGCCCATGCAATCAAATTCTTAAAGTATTTTTTGCAGAAAAAAAAAATTACTTGGTTTGTTATACAATCTTGAGGACAAAAGAAAAAAGTGAACCAATTTCATTATTGCAGAATTTACTTTAAAACATTGTGGAACACTCTGAACTAAACATGCAATGCTTTTCCTGTAGCAACTGGAATGGTATCAACTTTTAACCTGAAGTCAGGCTCAGTAACTGAGGCAGTATCTAACTGGTAATGTAAGTGAGTGATCTGGATTTCCTTGGCCACAGGTACTGTGGTTGGCTCTAATGCCAATGAAGTTCACTCAACCTGGAGAACAGAAACCCCTTATAAACAAGTCCTGGAAGGCCTATGCCCTTAACTATATAGTCTCACACTCTTTTAGTTCTGCTAGTTCTAGGTATTGTAAGGCTGTAAAGTATTTTGCCAGAATATACTTGTATGAGGTAGAATAAACTTTCTGTGATCCACTGACAGGCTTTTCCTGATCTAGAACCTAGAGAAGTTGTCTCAGAAAAAGATTGCTCTTGAACCTCCCTGGAAGGGACCCCACTGCACCCTTCTCACCTCCTTCCCTGCAGCAAAGCTTCAGGGTGCAAACCTCTGGCCCATATCTCACAATTTAGGTGGGGCCCTCCTAACTCCTGGAATTGTACTCCTCTGGAGGAGTTCAGTTCAACTACTGGGGAAACTCTTCCCAAGAAGCAGAAGTCAGTGTCAGACACGGACAGCTATCACAAGACCTCAGACCCAAACCTCTGCAAACAAAGAAGGTCTTATTTCTCCTACAGTCTTTCTTCTCACTTTTCTCCTACCCTCACAGGAGAATACAAGGGACCAAAATCTGTGGATGGCTTTAGTTAATGCTCATGCATTAATAAGAATACAGCATTATTATTGGGTTTTCAAACTAATGCTAAATAGGAAGCTATCCAATTAAAGCTAAGCCTTCGCTATGTTCCCTATGGGAGATACCATAAGAACCTAAAGGAAGGATGACATACTACTTTTTTATATTTAAACATTGCTGCAGTTAGTTTTCCTACACTCACAATAGTAATGCTCTGACTTTTCCAATTGTAGCCTAACTGCTGCTAGGTATAGGCAGCACATCCATGTGATGCCTGTATGAGATTATATCATACTTCCAAAAACTTTTCAAAACCTGGCAGCTGTGTATGTGGGTGCAAGTGATTACATGATAATGTCAGTGGTTAAATCCAGTGAGATCAAATAGATGTGGTTATGCAACTTTCAGCATGCAATAGAGTTCACCTGAGAGCAAATTTCCTTTGGGGCCTTGTTCAGGAGCTACAGGGATTTATGGGTAAGCAGAAGTAACTCAGCCCTGCTCGATGATGCAGGTGGTCCCTCTTTCCAGTGTTCACTGTCCTGTGGACAATGTGTCTGCTCTGCCTTTTCACCATTCGGGGTCTTGCTATTTGGTTTGGCTCACTCCTGTCTTCTAAGTTGCTTTCCCTGAAAGTCCCTAGAATACTTCCTTTAATCAGAGGTCAAAGAGCTCAACTACTGAAATTAGTACCCATTAGCATTAGACAGCTCTTGGTCTCTTCTTTACCCAAGTTGGAAGTTTGTGTGTAATGCTACAAAACTAAAGGACATGCTTAAATTCCTCTGATTTTACTAGCAAGAGATTGATTTAAATTATGGGTGGTATTGTTGTTTCTCTAGATACTGGCCACCAAATGCATTAAATAAATTTCTCATGGGAAAGCATTACTTGATATGTTCATCAGGACAGTTAGAATTAGTTTGCAGGCATCCTCAATGGGGGATGGCAAGTCAGGGGTTCCAAGGTTTCCCAATCTTTAAGTATCTTTCAATGGGTCATCAGATCACTAAAACTTGTGTTTCCAAACTAACAAGTTGAGTGTCTTTCTTGATCAGATCACTTTGAAGTATATCACAGTCCCTCAGATCATCATTATTCTCTGAATAGATAATGGCCAATGGAACTCAAATGTCGTACCACTTCTAATGCCTGAATCTGGGACTACTTGGTTTTGGTTGATTTGGTTGGTATAGCCTTCCGTTAAATAATGTATTTTAGTCTTTTTTTTTCTTTTCTCTTGGCACTGTATTGTGTTATCATATACAGCAGTTTTTACACACTGAATGTACATACATAGATTTGACATCATGGAACTACAAAATCTATACCTTGATGGTTGCAAAAGGTGGTGCTACTGTGTATAACCATGATTTTGATCAATGTCAAAGGTGAGAGGAAGACCAAAAGGAAAAGCTGCTAAGCTGAAATAAGTTTTACCTAAAGTAGCCTTCACACTTGAACAATAAATTTGGCCCGAAGTGATCTCTGTGTAGAGAATTATAACTTAGCTTGATGAGGAAGCAGGTTGTACCTAAAAGTCTATGAGTTTATCTTTTTAAGTAAACAGCTGAGCCTCAGCCTACAACAGCAGCCAACTCAGCCAGTTCCAGGATGAAGATGAGCAAATTATGCCCAAAGAAGGCAAATAGCTAAATGTGGCAAACTTCACCTCTGTATGCCATCTGGTGGCATTCTGATTATAAAAGTAGCTCACCATATTGTACTGGTATGTGAGGGCATTATGAACCATTTTCAGTAGAGGATATTGCCTGGTCCTAGAAACTTTTTCTTGTTCAAGTAAATTTTATTGAATCTAACTAGTCTTGGTTTTCTTTTTAACAGAAGATAGTTGTGTTTAAATTAGTCTCTTCCTTTTAAATTTAATTCCATTTAATTTATTTTAATATTTCAAAATATATTCCCATTAAAATTATAAGTTCTACTTCTTAGAAGAATGAATGTATTATTACTAATCAATTGTAAGTAGGGTGGTTTTATTTCGTTTCACTTATTTATTTCATTTGATATTTAGTATTTTATTATTTTTATTTTTCATTTAGTCATTTTTAAAGTCACTTTTCCTACTAGCTATTTGGAAAAAAGTACAAGTTATTTTTATTACTAGTGATTTTGAGCTCATACTTTTAAAATAAGTTTTGAATTAGGAATACTTTTAGGATAAGAATAGTACATAGTTTGCACCTCCCCTTCCAGTCTTCCCTATTGTTAGACTCTTACTCTATCAAGCTACAGTTTCTACAATTAGGAAACCAAACTGGTGCATTGTTATTAGCTCCATATTTCACTTGAATCTTGTTAGGCTTTTTCAATGATGTCCTTCTATTTCAGAATTTCATTCAGGATTTCATCTTGCTTTTCAGTTATCATTACTCTTTATTTGCACCTGGTGTGTTAGTTTCTTGTTAATTATAACCCTGACATTTTTTGAGGAGTATTGTTAAAACATTTTATAAAATGAATCTGTTTGGCTCAGTCTGATATGTTTTTTCTTTTGGTGCATCAGGATTATGATTTGGGGGATGAATAATCCAGAGATGAAGTATCCTTGTTTTCACTTCATATCAGCAATACCTACCATGAATATGATTTATCTTTGACCTTGTTAATCCTGATAATTTTATTAATGTTTGCCATATTTCTTCAGTAAGGTTATGAATTTTTACTGCTTTCCCTACTGTATTCTTTGAAACTTATTTGAAATATGTCTGTTCTCAAAGAAGCATGAAATAAATCTTTGCTTTTCAGACAGGAATTTATCAACCTAAATTTTTGCAGTTGTTCTGAAAGTGTGTATTTTCTATTATTTATTTAGTTAAATCATTCATTTCTATCACTTTGGGGTCAATATTTATTTTTACTTTTAACACAGTAGTGATTTCTGTGTATAAAAAAAGTAACATACTAGTCAATGTCAAGAATGGAAACAGTATTTATTTCTATTACTAATTTCCAGTCTCAGATGTAGATTATTTCAAATTTTATTTTTCTCATTTCTTCTTTTTCTTGGAAAATGGAATCTCCATTTTACCAGTGACTCAGGGAAAAAAATCTTTTGAGTGATTCTTGATTCCTATCTTTCAATCACCAGTTAACCAATCATCATATTCTCTTTATTATTGATTCTTTTTGGATATATATGACCATAGAATATGCAATGACAGAATTATGGAAACATGGACTATAACTTGTTCTAATTCAGTCCTGAGTATTCCACCTCCCCCCTTCAGATTCTTTCAATGTTTTCTTTCAAGTATATACATATTCTAAGCACCCCTCACACATGCCTAGTCAAAACCCAGGTATAAACTACGAGTAACTTTTATTTGGATTATAATAACAACCCACAAAGCCCTCCCTTTCTCCAACCCTTGCCTCAGTAAAGTTCATTTGCTTAATGTCAGCAAAAATAATTGTTGCATTAAAGTCATGCAACCTCACTTCTTAAATCAGAAACCCCCATGACTTCCTTCTCTTCAACATGGTGCAAAACCTAACAATGGCACAAACCAGATGTTATTCCCATTCTCTGTAAAAGGCCATGAAGTAAACAGCTCCAGCTCTGTGGGCAGTCAGTGCAATGTGTAACTACTCTGCTCTGCTGTGTAGGGTGCAGGCAGCCATGAGCAATGTGAACAAATGAATAGGCCTGCCTGTGTACCCATAAAATATTTGTACGAAAGATGTCTTGAACATAATTTAACCCACAGGTGTGGTTTGTCGATTTCTGGCCTAAATAATCTGATTCTTTCTTTGACCTCACCACCTAATTCTCCTCCTTCCCTCATTTCACTCATTTTTTAGAAAAGAGCCTGGCACTCTTTACCTGGGGTCCTTGGTGTGTGCTGTCTCTTCTCCCTAGGATCAGCTTCCTCCTGACAGCTGGGATTCTCATTCTATCACTTCCTCCCTAAAAGCATATTCTTGATACCACGAACTTTCCTTCTGCCTTCACCCTCTATTCCCTTCTTTGTCTTATTCTTCTTCATGGTATTCATCGCAACTTGCTATAATTTTATTATGGCCCATTCTTTTCAATAAAAAGCAAGTTACATGAAAGACAGCACACGCATGCTTTGTTCACTGTTGAAACTATAGGACACAATACACAGTTCCTCCCAGAAAATAGTATTAAATAAATGATTGATTTAAAAATGTAGTATAGGGGTTGTGGGGAGATACGAACACTAGCACTCTGTCAGTGCAATTGCAGGCAGCTACAGCTGCTTTGGAAAGCAGTGTGGAGACTCCTCAAAAAATTAATGATGGATCTACCAAACAATCCAACTATCCCTTTTCTGGGTATTTTCCCAGAGTAGTTAGAATCAGCACATCACAGCGACATAGCAAAATCAATATTCATAGCAGCTCAATTTACAATAGCTAAAATATGGAACCAACCCAGATGCCATTCACTGGATGAATGGATCCAAAAATTGTGATACACACACACACACACACACGTACGTACACATACATAATGGAATTCAACCAGCAATTAGAAATAACAATATTATAATCTTTGAAGCTAAATGGATGGCAATAGAAGAAATCATGCTGAGCAAAGTCAGCCAATCCCAGAGACTCATGGGTCAAATGTTTTCCCTCCTTTGTGGAGACTAATGTAAAATACAGGCTTGGGTGAAAAGTTGTCAGACTCATGAATTAGACCCAGCAAAGGCATAGCAACACATAATCTAGGGGAACCATAGATAAATGGCAGGGAAAGGAGAGGGAGTGAGGATAGGGAAGGATCTAGGGAGACGGTCAACAGTGTATCATACTCTTTACCCCCATGAGAATCAAAATAATACTTATGCAATCATTAAATTCTGGAATATTCACAGTCTAAACATTTACATTACGTGCAGGGGTGAAATATAGAAGAATCAAAAGACTAGGGTACGGGCGATGTGGGGTAATTCTGGTTTAAGGACAAATGCATATTATATTGTTACTTTATATGCATTTATGATTGTATAATAACTCATCTCCCTAATAAAAAAAATTAAAAATGTAGTATCTGTTTGTGATATTATTATAAAACATTACAAATTAGAAATTTATGACTGATTTTATTTTTTAATTAACCACTAATTCTTTAACCAAAGCTTTCATATTATTGGATAACTTTTTGTTTATATTTAAATTAATTTTTAAATGATCCATAAAACATGAAAGACATATTTCACCATTAGTTCTAAATATGTGCTTGAATTGTTTCTTTTTTCCAAGAAGTAAATTTATGAACATTTCTATGGTAGATATAAAAATTTCACATTACAATCTGTTTTATTCAAAATTATATGAACATAGATCCACAGTTTGGGACACATATTTTTGTCCTAGGCAACTTGTATGTTTATTCTTATTAGGTACCAAGTATTTTTTTATAGTGTTTTTTCTTGTTTCACATTCTGCATGGACGGCTATAGTGTTTTTTTTCAACTGCTCTTGAGTTGAAGTCACCATACTGAGGTGCAAGTCTCTGTCATTAGGATATGTTGTAGAGGATGAATGGCTTTGTAAAAGGCTGGGTGGGATTGAATACTTGAATCTAGGTTCCAACTGTCCTCCTCACTTCAATGTCTTTTGCAAAATGCTGATGACAATATTACTTTAATAGAGTTCAACAGGGTTAATAAATTGTGAACATTAGATGAATTGATAGACCTAAAACACTTTGGACGTTAATAATCACTATTTAGTTTGATATTATTTATTACCATCACTGGTAATAAATATCAGTTTAACCCAGTATATAGTGAGTGCTCTCAATACATTTTTTTCTTTAACTTTTTCTCTTCTTTAATATTTCTTGCTTCCATGTCCCATCCAGATTCCTTTTGTAACATTTAAAAAAATAATATCTTACCTCTGATTTTGTCTTTATTATTTTAATTTATATTTATAATTTAATATCATTTATTTTTTAATTATGTGGGTACTTTCTAAACTTTTTTGTTGTTGTGTTTTGGCATGCATGTCTGCATAACTCAACTTATTCTATGATATACATATTTTTAATCAGAAATCCTCTTTCACATTCAACGAATTCATGTCAACAAATACTTCTTGAGCTGCTAGTAGGTGCTACAAATGATTGAAGGTGCCATAATCATTTTCTTAATCTCAAATTCCTCTCTCTTTGTATCTGTCAATACTATTTTTCCCATGTAATATATTATCTTGATTTTACTTAAGAATAAAATCTATGAAAACAGGATTACCACATAAGTAATTTTAGTACATATGCATTTATAAGCACTTATAAAACTCTTGGAAGAGCATGGGGAAAATAAAGAGTGTTTTGGAAGTAATATTAATTTTTGTGGAAGTAATATTAATTTTTGTGAATAAAAAAGCACAGATAATTAAAAATATTCATTTCTATATATTTTCTTGAATTTTATTAAAATTCCTTGTAATGGGGAAATGTGATGTATTCTTTCTTTTGAAATGCATCATTTTCCCCTTGTGTTATATAATTTTTGTTTTATTTTTAGCAGAAGAGATTGGCTTTAATGTTTGTGCTTGATGTAGGTCCTGCTAAACCATGGGAAGCTTTTGTCTGTTCTTTCAAGTCCCTGTGTAAGTGCACATTTAGATCTCCAGCAGCCCATTTGGTCATTAGAGAGCTGTGACAATAGGCAAGATGTTGATAGACCACAGGCTGGGTATTTTTGTTGTTGCGGGGGCAGCAGTATGCTACTGGGTCCAGTTGTTCATTGCCCCTCATAACTATGGTTGAAAATTCGCAATGTCATTTCTCCATCACTTTTCCTGGCCCAGATACCATCTTCAAGCTACAGCCTGGTATCAGCATCACATCACATTTCTATGCAGCAAGGCCTCTAGTCCCTCCTGGGTTTCACATTAACCTTGGTGGAAGGCCACCATGAACCCTGACTGATCTTTTAAATTATGAGAGTTCTATTATCAGCTTGCAAGTGACCATGAAGGGTAATGTACTATGTTGGTCCTTTCATCTGTCTGGTCATACCTATACTTTTATGGCAGAAATGTTTATGCATTTATATAAAATCTTTCTTTCTGGTTTTCAGTGCTGATTTTTAACCTGAATCATGTCATCCGATTATTTTGAAAGTGCAAATGGTTCATGGGCAATTAAGACCATGTCCTGACAACTCAGTTCAACAGTTAAACTCAAATTAGAATCAAAGTAATGTTTTGATGGAACGTCACTAATCTTCACCATCCTCATAAATATAATACAAAATAATTCTTCCTCCCTACATAAAAATGAAACAAATGGCTGAGGAATGAGAGGAATTTAAGACAAAAGTTTTCTGAAAGATAACTTCAAGAAATCAATCTCAAACAAATTTTGCTGCATGTATTTCAAGCTAACGGTGTGTTTTCAAATAGAAATTAAAAGAATCTGGCTACAGGTCCATCTCATTGGTAGATCCATGACTTAGACTGCATGAAGTCCTGGGTTTGATACTCAGCATCACAAAAAATAAATAAATAAATAAATAAATAAATAATAAAAATACTGCCCAGTTCAAATGAAATCAAGACTTGGAGTATAGTACCTTATTTATAAATGTTACAGGCCTACTGTTTGAGAGGCCTTTTCTCTAGAGATTACAAATAGAATGAAGTACATCCAATTAAGTACCAGATTGACATGAAATTTTCTTTACACTCACTGGCAACACTTAGTTAATTCATTCAAAATTAGAGATTCAAGTAGTCTTAATGACAGCAGGACTCCACTTTCTACTCATTCTGGCACTTTAGTCTCTGCATACAAAAATATTGGGACGTGTGTGTGTGTGTGTGTGTGTGTGTGTGTGTGAGTGTGTGAAATATCAAAAACAAAAATACATTCCTATTCATTTTTTTACACCAAAGATTTTTATATTTTCTTTCTGAATATATTATCTACAATTATGTAGTTCAAAACCAAATTAAGGACTCTCTTCCTCATAATGATTTAGTGCTTTGTGAAATGGCCTTGCATGAAAGATAAATACACACATATATGAGAAAATAAAAAGGGCATAGATTACTAAGTGAAATACATATATATGTGTACACACATATATTATATATTCTGAAATTAGAGTGATTGATAATAAAATGGGAAAAATGGCACATACACCAATACATAGACTTCTTAAAGAATGACATTTCACCAACAACTTATAGAAACTTACCTTTCTAAATTCATAAAAAATAAAGCTTTAAAAATAAACAGATTAATGTTCCTGTTTGCTATTTAGCAAAGATGATTACTTAAAATAAATGGAAAAAATTTTGACAGCTGGGGAAATGTGCCTTAATAGATCATTGACTGGCAGACTAGTTGGACCATCTGCATATTTATTTCTATTTCATGGTGGTCCAGCTGCAAGTATTGCAAGTATTACCATATTTGATAATGCCTTCAATTAGGTCTGTACTCTTAATGGATATCATTATTTTCCATAATCATGCTCCTACGGGCTTCATTCAAAGCAGACAATCATAGACATATATAAGTGATACAGTTAGCATTGGGTAATTTTCTGTCCCATTTTCCTAGGAGAGTGATAAATATGATATGTGAAAATAAATGTATGGTTTTACACTGATGCGATGTGTCTCAGTTTGCCTCCCCAGTGATTTTGTGAAGTAGTCCTTTATCACTCTTTTACATAAAAAAAAATCTGTCTGATACATTTTCCATGAAACAAGTGGGTCGTGTGTATTAATGGACACCTAAAGATGCATTTGTACTTATTTTCCTTTGCCTTCTGATGGATTCCTGACTTCTTAATCAGCTCTGTCGTTAATGCTATTGAAACACTTATGGTTGTCCATGAAGTTAGATGAAAGCTGAATTACAATGCATTTTTTTTCCTTAGGGCCTCAAATGATAAAGGTGGCTTCAGAAATGTGAGACATGCTGAGATTTAGCTGAAACAAGAAGAGAATTAAATCATTCCCACAACAGAAAAACCTGCAGGCAAGTAAGGTGGACCAATTAAAGCATTCCAAGTCGTTCCCGATGGTTCCATAAGTCAGATGTTAATTATCACCAGACTCGCTGGGGAATGAGCTTTCTTTCTGTATATCAAGGCCTACCTGGACCTTAATTTGGTTTTGTCAAAATAACCTTTGTCTACGAGGAAAGTCTTCTTTAACTTGTCAGACTGATTAAGCTCTGCTACACAACGATGGGAGCTAATTTTATTTTTGAAACACTTTGATATGCACACCAACTAAATTCATGTTCAGAATACAATACCTCTACCAGTTAAATATTTTCAAATCAGACCCCAGAGATAATCGTGAGCCGCTGGAATTTTTTACTTTGTAAAATTGACATTAAAATCTTTGTCATCATTGGGCCATAGAATAGAAAATGCCTTTTAATGTCTAATTGTTTTGTTAAAAATAATAGAAAAAAAATAAAAAAGAAACTACCTTATGCATGGCAAATTCTGTGGCTCTAGTCTGTTGCATAGAGAAAAGGAAAGTTTGTCTTTGATGGTTAATGTCTTTATCAGCCTTGAGCTAAGACTCTTTGTTACAGTACATGTGAGAAAATTTACATTCCCTTCTTTGGGGTCAGATACTCCCACCAGTCCTTTGTATTTCCTAGGATACATTTACTCTTGCCTACCACATATTGTGGGACAGAAAATGTTCAGTGGCATTGAATTCATTGGCATTGAATTTGTGAAGGCACAAGTTTAAAAGATAAACAAAACTGGCTTTGAGTCGGGCCATATCTCTTACCAGGTAAGTGGCCCTGAGCCTTGGGTTTCAAATTCCCCAGCATTCAAAAGGGTGACTCCAAGTGCACAGGGTTTGTTGAACAGATGAGAAGGTAAGGCTTGCAAGGCACTTGCCACACTGCCTGGCGAAAGCTGGATGTCAGTTAATGCACCTTATCACTGTCATTATTGTCATTAGAACACACATTCTCTTAGCATGTTTCAAATCATCTGATCGTTACACATCAAAAATCCTGTGCAGTTATGGAAATGTATTATATTCTGCTGTAATAGTTCATATTTGGAGACATAATAATGAATTACTTTCTCCTGTATATTCTAGATGTTACTCCTTCAGAGTTATCCAGAAAACCATGTATAAAGTTGTTTTCTGCAAATTTGCCTGTGCTCAAGAGTGAAGTTCAATTGTCATCACATGGTGTACGTGGGCACAATGAGAGCTGTCTCATTTGTGCCTTACTGTCTGCCAAATCGTACAAAACCTACTAAAATAAGCGAAATGTAGAATGTGCCAATTTTGTAAGAAGTAGGAAAGATAAATGTGATATATTGGAGGAATGCAAGGCTAAAAATAAACAGTAGTATAGCACAGTCTTTAACTAAATGGGAGATGTCCAAGTTTGGGTCAAATTTCATCTGTCCCCTAAGACACAGGGCAAAACACTGTATGTGTCCTCCAGTCTTCTCAACTTTTGGCCATGTAATTTCAATTTCTACCAAAACTCAAAAAAAATCAGTGTTCTGATCTATTAGGGTGAGGATAAAAGTGTGTGAACAATAGAAATTTTCAAGGATAACTTTGGAAGTTTTTGAAAGTTTCACTGCACCATGAGGAAAGGAGAGACAGCAGAAATTGGATTAAAAAAAATCTGCATTACTCCCACAAGTCATTCAGCAGGCAATACCAACAAACTTTAAAGTCAAAGGCTTTGTCCATAAAGGAAAATAAACAATCAAGCTATGTTTAAGGACAAGTTCTTTCCAAAAAATGATGACAATAGCTTTATGGTTAGGACCATTTTCCATCAAAGAAGCTAAACTCAGATTATCATCATAGGCAAATAAAATACCAAATACCCAAAATTTTTGTTGATTTTTATAATCCACTGAATATTACAAAAAATTTCAGTGGGTCCCCACAATGATTGTAATCACTGGTGCTCTGTACAATGCTGTTCTGAGAATATCAATTTCTTAGAATTGATAACGGTTCCACCCTAGAAATACATAGCCAATTATGCGCCTATTTCATTTGTCACACCAGATTAGATTTCTAGTCCATCTAGCTACGCAGATTGTCTCTGCCAGTGACCAACAGAAGTAATGCTTCAATGTAGGGGAAAAGAGCACAATGAAAAAATAATTGAAATGACGTAGTGGGTGTGACTGGGTACACTCCCTGAGAACAAGAGCAAGCAATCTTACAGTAATGCAAATGTATATAATGCAAATATATAGTCTCATTAAAACACTGAGTGGAAAATAATCTAACACTTTTTTTAAAGATAGAGGGACAGTGAGAGAGAGAGAGAATCAATTTTTATTTAGTTTTTCATCTAGCCTTTGTTGATCTGACATTTAGTTGTGTTTGTGGTGCTGAGATTCAAACCCAGGTCCATGGAAGAGATTAACCTTTGAGTTTGTAGATTAAATTATTATTTCCATCGTGAGGGGGAAGCAACCAGTCCATTGAGAAACTGAGTAGAGTAAAATGATAGAAGAATATTCAATATGTCTTCTGTCTCTCTGATCTGAGGCATCATTTGGCTCTTAGGCCTTAGAACACCTCTCTGCTTGCCAACTCCCCTGTTTCTCTGCATCTCCTTCCCTCCCTCTCTTGGTTCTGCTTTTTAGGGAACTCTAAATAATGGAAATTTCGTATTTTTCATAGTAAAGAGGATAGAAGGTTTCCTTTTTTACCATCAGGAGATAGAAGACCAAGTTTTACTATAATTTCCTCATTTTAAGTCACATGTTGTACAAAAAAAGGAATGATTTTCTTGGTTTATCATTTCTTTCATGACACATTTGCAAGAGTAGAATTCCTGGTCATTATTTTAATATATTTCCTTCTCATTCCAGTGGAAGAGGAGTGTCCTATCTACTTAAGGGAAAAGTGAAGATCAAATTTCTCTTTCCTATGCTCCATTACTTCCTGTTCTTACAATATTTCTGAAAATACCGTAGTCTATGCTGGGATTTCCTAACCATCCCCCTCCCTTGGCTTTAAGTTTCTCTAAGGCAAGGATGAAATAATTATTGTACTATAGTCTATTGTACAGTGCCAAATTCACTATGTATGTTTAATAAGTGATTGTTAAATACCTTGAACCAAAATGCTATTAAGTAGTAACATACCGTACTATAGGCAAACCCATGTGGATTCATGCTACATTTCTATGTTAGTTTCACCATTCCTTTCTTTTGCTCTCTTTAGTTTTGGGTTTTTATGTGATTTTCCTTTCTCTGAAGAAGGCAGTATTATGGAGTAAATCTCTGATCCTTACTTCATTAGCCTCCTTAGAAAGGTAATGGAAGGCTTCTATCTGCCTTGGAAGATTATATTTTAACTATAAAATTTATGTGTTAGACTTTGACTTTAGTTTTTACTTATGACAACATAACTAGTTGCACTACAGCATATTAATAAGTTAATTAAGTGTCACATAGATGGAAGTTGACAAGTCAAGTCAATCACAAGGAAAAGTATTACTATTGGGCTACAAAGTGGCTAGACTTTCTGATGAGGAAGAAGTGATTTTCACAACATTAGAGTCTCTTAATGAAAACAGAACAAAACTCACATGTTTATAGCTTTACTTATTAAATGAATGGCATACCATAAATAACTTCTCTATTAATGAGTTTATTTGTCTATTGTTATTTATTGTATTTTGTCTTCATCAAAGGTTTTAGAGTAACATTTTTAGAGAAACAAAATACAACATGTTGAGAAAAACAATAGGTAGTCTCTTAGAAATGATGAATCTAGGCATCATTGTTACTAGGAGAAAGAAATATCATCAGAGCATTTATTTTATAGAATATATTATTCAGCTTTTCATTGCTGTAACAAAACATCTATGAAAGTTAGCACCTCATGGTAGTGAGCATATGACAGAGAAGGTTGCTCATCTGATAGTAGTCAGGAAGCAACAAGAGAGAAAGAGGAAGGGGATGAGGTCTCAAAGTCCCCTTCAGGGCATGCTTCCAATGACCTAACTTCCTTCCCCTATTCCCCACCTCTTACAATTTCTACCATATCCCAAAAGTGCCATAGGTTGGCAACCAAGTCTTCAACATATAGAATTTGGGTGGATACTTAAGACCCAAAACTAACCCAGAGGTTTAAAAGAAAAAAAAAAAACAAACAAGGTCAAATACTTATGGGTGGATGCTTAGGAGCTAGAAATTGTTCTATTGTTCTGTAGTTCTGAGTGTAGGAGGCAATCAGTGTCAGAATTAGCTCATCTACAAGATTTCTGCATTGTGGACTGAAGTATCAAAGTACTAAGTGCTGCATCTCATGCAGTGCAAGCATCACACTTATAATTTTTACCTTAACAAGAAAAGACTGAGATTATCCTATCTGGAAGCACATAGTGGGATATAGAGCCCTGTGCATGAGAGATTCACAAGCTAAATTTCAAAATAAAGGACCAGTACCATCTACATTAATGTGAACCATGTTCCAACATAGGTAGTGAGTTTATCCTACTCTAGTAACTTAGTTTAGATACGGAAAATGGAATTTCTGGACTATACATTTTTTCCATGGTCCTTGAAATTTTTAATGATAAAATATTGGAAATTGTGATAGTAGTTAGAGAAATTAAAGGGAATATAATCAAAACATTAGTACATTGCTTCAGAGGGTCATTTTATTCTGGTACCTAAGATACTGTATTTTATAAGTAAGTACTGAAATAAGTGGTTATCAAGAAATTAATATTCTATAATATCCTTAGTACTTTGAATAAATATCTTCCTCAGAATTCCAGTAATATCCTGTCCATTACATTAATTCTTTTCATTTTGTATAAAAACAATTTCTCTGTCAGCATTTGAGGCTGAGGATCTTTCTTACTTTTTATAAGTTCTTAATATCTATTACAGCTATTAGTTCACAGTAAGAGCTTAATCATCTTTTCTTGAGTAATTGACTAACCAGATTTGTAAAAGTTTGCAATCAAGTGAAGACCCTTAATTAGTTATCAGTCTTTTTGAAAACTTGTTTAAGTGCAATTGGAAAATAAAAAAAAAAAAGAACAAAAATGTTACTTTGATGTCTTCCAATAAAATGAAAATCCTAATTCTTACATGTAGAGAAGAAATATCTGAAGAAAAAGACAAAAAATGGCCTCAGTGGACATAAACAATATGTGCATTAAGTCCTTTTTATCACTTGCGTCACATTGGTTTATCTAGAGTTCCCAGGATAGAACAATGATGCTGACATATACCAAGGAAAAATGTTACCTGGACCTCTTATGCAGGTATTATAGTCATCGTTTATATTTTTTCAGCATCTAGCATAGGAGTCACAATCTATGGTCTGTAGGGGAAGCCCATCCTGCAGCCTGTTTCATAGATGAAGTTTTATTAGAGCACATCCTCTCCTATTCTTTTTGTATACCTCCTGGATACAACTGAGTAGTTCCAGCGGCATCTTATGGCCTACAAAGTGAATAACGTTTACGCTCTGCCTCCTAAAAATGATAAAAAGGTTTTTCATACCCTGTTAGGATACCAACTACCTCAAAGGTCCATTCCTTAGCAGTTTTGTTAAAGTTCCTTAGAATTTCTCAGAAAGTTCTTTAATTTCATATGGTCTCATGTAGTTTTAAAATTAAAAAGAGTAGTGTGCTCCTGTTGTCTTCCTCAATTTACATTTCAAAAGCATTCTTGATAGGTTATGAATTAAGGCTTTGGGTGCTGTTATACAAGTCTTGATATTTGAACCAAATTGTTTACATATATTTGGTTATTTATGCCAAGATGTTTTATTTGATTAAATTAGAAACCCAACAAACTCTTTAGGAAAAGAATAAACTGAGAAACTTTCTGATCTTTTTTTAAAGGCATTTACTCTTAATGTTAATATGCTAACATATTAACATTAAGAGTAAACATATTTTTATATTAATGTTAATATGCTAACATATTAACATTAAGAGTAACATATTTTTAATATTTTCTTACCTAGGGTTTTTCCATCAAATTTTTTAAGAAGCACAAATTGTTGATATGAGATGAAAAAAAGTCCTAAACTCTAACTTGGAGAGACAGTTGGGTATCCCTTCAAATCTTCTTTCTGTTTTTTCTCTTTCTATCCCCAGTCTTGACAAGAAAGCCAGAGCTTTTACCTACAAAAGAGACAGAAGTTGAACTGGCAAGCATTGACTAATCAGAACAACTTTCCTAAACTACCCAAGCAGAGATGAAAAGAACAGAGCCAATAGAAACAATATATGAAGGGGTAATCCAGAAAGTCTGAGGCCAAAAGTTGCCATAGGTTAGAATGTCCTGAATCCAGAATCTCAAGTCACCATGCTCCTACATTTCTCCCCAAAGCATCCTGAAGTTAGGAAACTGCTTAGCATTTCTTCAGAAAATATTTGCATCTGATCCTGGACCCTCTCTGTCACTCTCTACCTCTTCTGCCTCTCCCCCCGCCCCACCTTTTTGTTCCAGACAAAACCAAGATCAGAAAAAGGGTCATATTCTTTATGACACATACATACCCCAAATCTACACAGTTTTTCAAGCTTCTTTGGGATCATTATATTTAGAAAAAGGAGGAGAAAGAGAAAGAGAAACAATATCACTTTGCTTTTGGATGAGTTGAGTTATGATTAAAGCATTAAAATTTGTTCTATGAAAAGAGTATTCCATTAATTCAACTTTATAATTACAGCTTGCTTTTTCTCTTGGCAAATAATGCTACATTTCTTCAAATAAAATATTAAACTCACTGTCACCTTTCCCTTGCTTGCTAATAGTCTTCTGCCCCTCTCATCCTTAGAAACTGGAGTATTGAAATAATTATTTGCTGTACTCTGAATCCGCTGCTTATTGTTTCTTTAGACACAAGAACCTTCTTGGTAGCATTTATTTCTTTTCCTATGTTACTCCCTCTTAAAGTTGAATTCTTTTTTTTTTCCTTTTATAAAGACTCAAAGCTGCATCTCAAATCACATGCCAAAGATGTATGTTCAACTGGTGATTAGAAGTGTATCACGTAATCAATTACAAGCACGTGTGTGAGATATTTGGACATCTAAGTCCTTGTTTCTCAAACCTGCCTCTTTTCCAGTGACCCTTCTGTGAGAGAATGGTGTTGCTATTCGTCCAGTTGCCCACATCTGATTCAGACACTTTGTTCACTTCTGTTCGATGTCTTCCACATCCTTTAAGGAGAAAGTCCATTCTCCTAAAGTTGGCTTACATGACCCATCATGACTTGGATCCTGCTTCCTTCTCCAAAGTTGCTCTTGATCCAGGATCTTTCCCTTCTATAATACAGTAATTAGCACTGATTTTTTTTCAGTTCTTATAGTACTATACATTTTTTCTAATATCTGAATCTTTAAATATCTTTTTCATTCTTCCTGGAACTTTCATTTCCACTCTGGGAAACAAGTATGGTGTGGAAAGGAGAAGACATATCTGCTGTGTTTATCATCATATTTCTACTATCAAGAAAGGGCATCCACTGAGAAGAAACTCTGTGTAAGATTGCACAGAATGCTCAAGTATTGTGTTCTAGGTATTTCAACCCTGGAAGATTTGTTACTTTTGTTGTTATTGTAATTTTTTCCTTTTTTTTAAGGAAATTGATGCATTTTTTAATGTTTAGTTTCAGAAAAAGGAAATACACAATTTCTCTCAACTCTATTCTAAATCATCTAAGTTTCCATGAAAAGCTGCAGTCATATTTCTAGGGACAGAGACCTAGTGAGAAGCTCTGGCTGAGTTCACTGCAGAGAGCTACCTTTGGAGTAAGAGTTGGGGGAAGGCCAGTCCCCCAGGAGAGCACCACATGGGACAGCTACTCCTCAGTGATCTTTGAAAGAAGACTGATGCATGTGAGTGGAATTAAAAACTGTATTTTCAATGATTTTATATATGCTGCAAAAAAATTATCAGTTTTTTTCAGCTCTCATCGCTTTTTGATCAACATATTTTTTAAACATATAGACTAAAAGTAAAGAAGTAAATTTAGTGATTAGCATTATTTTAACATCTCTCTCTCTCCCTCTCTCTCTCTCTCTTTGTACTAGGGATTGAACCCAGGGTGCATAATTACTGACTGTATCCCTGATCCATTTTTTTCTTTCATTTTGAGACAGGGCCTTGGTAAGTTGCTAAGGCTGACTTTAAAGTTGCAATCCTTGTGTCCCAGCCTCCCAAGCCACCGGAATTACAGGTAAGCTCCACTTCATCCAGTAGAACTTTAGTATTTTTAGCTATAAATATGTGCTGCTAGTAGTATGAATTTGAAATCTTATTAATTTGGTTTACTCGGTAATACTTCTTAAGTAAATGCTTCTGATTTTTGACAAAAGCACTCCAATGCATAATTGTAGCAAATTACTCAGCGATTTTATCTGGCTAAATTATGAAGACCCTTGAAGGTAGCAACGTAAATAACCTATACTGGATGTTCTCGTCTCCTCCACATGAAGTGTTGCTCACGAGGTACTAGGGCATTTACACAAGATGCTTAGACTCTGTGAAAATGACTCATAGCCACAAATGAGTTAACACTACTACCTATCCTGCAAAATAGTCCCATTTTAGTCTACTAGTTTCTACAACTGGAATTAAAGAAAGTAGTATTTTTTTAAAAAGAATGTAATTTGCAGTGATATATGCAATTCAATTCAAATCAAAAGTATTTCTTCTAGCTTTGAAGCATTTCTCAGCAATATTTTTAGATTTTAAAATTAACTTTCAATAGTTATCTATCAGCACCACCCTACCCATCAAGGTGACAGACTGTCTTAAAGAGACACTAAATACTCACACATCATTAGCCTTTAAAAACTCTGCTCTCATTTACTGGAACAGATGGTAGGAAAAGAATATCTTGGAATCTACTTGGTTAACAGCAGCACAACTTGTCCAGAGAAATAAAATGAAAATTAATTTCAAATCTTATTGAAAAAAAAGACTCAAAAAAGTTAAAAATGTGAAGACGTGAAAATAAAAATTTTGGAGTTTATTTTTAACATGAGGCAAAACAAAACAAAAAAAAAGAAACAGAACTCGAGAGCATTATGGAGAATTGATTACAGAAATGAGGACATATAATCTACCTGAAAACAACGACAGAAATGCATAGTGGCAATTGCATTTGGCTCATGTGTCATGACAGTGGCAATATCCAACAAAAAGTAATAGTGTCTGATGAACACTGTTGCTATTTAGAGATGACTACTTTGATGACATTGCTGGTAATACGAATTAATTTTCAACTTTACACAATTCAGCCACTCATTGGTGTTATACACTTTTACTAACTTCAATTCTCTCTCTAAGCATTAAGGGTACTAAGGTTGTAGAAACACAATTAAGTTTATGATGAAAATAAAGCAGTTCATCTTGTGGAGAGCCACAGAGTAAGCAACTGACCTACTGCCTACATCAACTTATTAAAGTTAGCTCATTTCTTGGAGTCTAAATGATGAGCTCTGAAACCATCATGATAACATATTGTTTTCATAAATTGTGAGAATGAGTGAAATCCCATTTATGATGAATCTATAATTAGTTCATATAATTAACACTGAACTTGGAAGGTGCACAAGAAGTCTTTATTTTTTTTTAATAAGTGTACTTTAAATGGCTTCCCTTTATATTTAACTATACATAAAAATGCTTTTTAGGAATGTTAAAGAATTCTTTATTGCCTATTGGTTTCATAATAGTATAAAACACAAGGACTCATAAATTTTCAGAGTAAAGATGCTGTGATAATTAGAAGGCATTGTGGATAGAATATTGCACTTGACAGTGGTATTCCTCCACCAAGCCCTCAAAGCATGACTTCCTCATAAATGAACACACTTGTGTAAATATAGTGCATCTGCATAAATAAAATGTACATACTCACAGAAGTGACGTTTGAAATGTAGAATACATAGCACTGTGCAGATAAAATTATGCTATTATTCTTTAAAATTTTGAATGGCAAGAATATTAATAATCTTGGATATATGACCTTCACATGCTCAAATGCATTTGTAAAAGCATCATATATCAATAGACAAAAATAAAGACCCATCACCTCTCCAGGTGTGTTCCCATGAGATAGAGACAGTCCAGCTTACAGAAATAGGAGCAGTCATTGGTCACCATCCCACTCACCATCCCCATCTTTCACTGCAGTAGAGAATTTGTTCTGGGCCAGAGAGAGATTTTAATCAACTGTAATCTTAAATAATTTCTCAGCAAAGTAATTCAGTAATTCTGTTTTCTCAGCCAAATAGAAAATTAATAATCTCTTCATACATTTTAGGTTCTGTGAGGGGAGAGAATTAGTCCTATGGCAGTGATAATCTCTTCAGAGAGTGAAACGACGCTACAGTCATATTCAGTCTCTGTCCTGACGATCAGTATCTTCCTCTACCTCCTGTTTTCACCCAGCATATTCCTCTTGAACTTCTTTATTCTTTCCCACAATTCTTATCATTTGTCAAATCCTATATTTGTAACTTTATTAACTTACCGTTACTTTCACTCTACAACCTAAACTCCACAATGAAAGGATGTCTGTCTACTCAACTACCCACCCCATTCCCAGCATCAAGAACAGTTCTGGCCATAAAAGGGACACTTAAATGTATTTTGAACTGAAACTTTCTCTTCCTCCTGAGAATTCTAGTATCCCTAATTGATATCCCAAATCACCTAAGATCCAATTTCTTACTACCTTTGCTAAATTTTAACAGAAATTTGGCTACACATTTTGGTGAGCTCAGTAAAAAATGAAATTGTTAAAACTGATTAATAACTTCAAGATGAAACAGAGTATTAAACCAAGCACAGGGGGAAAGTTATACTGTGCAGCTTTCCCCACTGTGAAGCCAGTACTACCCACATCCGCACATGCTTAGACTCCTATGTAACCAATAGCACAACAAAGATATTGTTTAACATTTCTGAATACCCCATCATTTACAGATAGTTAACATAAAAGAGATCAAAGTTGGATTATTTATTTAAGTGATGTACAGCAATTGAAATATTTGATTACTCATCATTTAAAACACTTAATAAAAAGAAAGTTGTGTCCTCCCCAAGTTCACTGTTAATTATTGATGATACCAGACCTGTGTATGATTTTTAATCACATCCCAGCACTACCCACATTGGGCTGTGATGTGAGGAGTCATAGCAACTCCAGTGACCTTACCTAGGGGGATATTGAGTCCTCATTTAAAGAATGTAGATATCCAGACCCATATAATTAGATACTCATTCAAATTGTAGGGAATGAAGGTGACAACTGGAAGACTGCAAGGAGGACAACTGATATGCCAAGTAGTACAGCCTAGGCGGAAGAGGAGACAGAGTTAATCAAGTCTCATTAGTGCAGCCTGAAACAAAATGAGATATAATAGATCAAACGAGAAATTTTGGTGTTGGTGACATAATTGCAATTCCTCTGTTACAGCCTTTCTTTCATGGGCACTTTGGCACATCATAGAGGTGAGCTTAGCAGGACCAGAATAAAGACTTTAATCATAAACATTTCAGAATTCATTTTTTTCTCCTGGAGGTTAGAGTTTGTGTAATCACTTTCACATAAATGCCAATCAAAATAATTTCATAAGAAAATCTCATCTATTGTAAAATTACATTTACCCAAATAAAAAGTTACATTTAAACCAGTTTTACTACTTTAAATTTACAACCCAGGATATATGGGATATATTCCGGTCCCTTTAAATGCCATTCCAAAGAAGCTTTTTTTTCACACCTCCACTCAAAGACTGTAGAACTGAGTTCTGTGTGCATTGCTTTTAATGTTCCCTGTGTCTAGAATTAAAAATATAGTCAGTAGAAACACACGATAGATAAAAAGGAGCACTTCCTCTCTCACTATAAAGAAGTGCTAACTATTCATTTTAAAAAGATAACACATTCTGAATAAAGGCTTGCTTTTCTATTCTAATGTGAAGCATACTTCTTATCTGTAGCAGTAAACAGATAAAAATGTTCTAAAGGGTATACAATTAACATATTTCTCTAATTGAACCATTTCATGAAATTTACTCATGATGCATGCTACCGTTTGGGTCTGAAATCTTTTCTATCTTGACTTACTAACAGTGAAATACACTTTCCCTATAACACTTTGAAGCTGGATAGTTTCTGGTGATTTACTTCAGGATATCACAAATGAGAAAGAGCTGTGAATAGCTGCCATAGTCTATGTTAAGAATTTTCCTGAAGAAAGAAAGGATCTAGGTGTAAAATAGTATAAGAGAAGGCCTCAATGAAATATTTCGGTTGAAAACACAGTATTAAAGCCAGGTGTGGTGGCACACACCTATAATCCCAGTGATGTGGGAGGCTGAGGCAGGAGGATCACAAGTTTGAAACCAGCCTCAGAAATTTAGCAAGACGATAAGCAATTTAGTGAGATCCTGTCTCAAAATTATAAATAAATAAATAAAATGGACTCAGGGTATAACTCAGTGATTGTACCAAGAAAGGAAGGAAAAGGGAGGAAGGGAGAGACAGAGGGAGAGAGAGAGGGGTGGAGAGGAAGGAAGGATGAATAGAAGGATAGAAGGAAGGAAGAAAGCAAGCAGAAAATAAAGAATAGAAGAGAAAAGAAAAGAAAAAAAGGAGAATATAAGGGATTTAGATCTGGGGAAAATAATGTTTTCAAAGAAGTGATCATACAAGAACAGCTGTGATGATTGGGTATAAGCCAAAACCTTCACATAATCTCGACCCTGTTAGTATCCTACCATGAGGTGTCCAGTTCAACCCTTACTTAACAGGAGATAGGTCTTAATTAAATACTGGATGTGTGCCATCTTCATTAATGGGAAAGCAAATTAGGCAGCAGACGGGTAAAAATAATCATACGGCAAAGTGAGAGAGGAACCTTGAAAACAACATGGAATTCAGGTGCATGAGAGCACAGAGTCCTGACCTGGATAGAATTCCGATACATTTTGCCAGCTGATTTACTGATCAAAAATCTGATTTTCAAATTAGGCAACTGAGATTTAAATAAAAGATAGTGAGTTCCTAGTCTTGCAAATAAAAAATGTTTTCCCTATTATCCTCTCTCTTTATGAATTAACCATGTCACAGGGGAAAGTCTTTTCCTTCTTCTTTCATGTTTATTATCAGAAAATTTTAAAAATTGAAACAGAGATCAGCAGTCTTATTAGAATCAGCCCAAATGCCATTCTCTCTAAAGCTTCCCTGATCCCTCATTCTAACTGCATCATTGGTCCCTGAGGTCAATGTTAAAACGTTCTTTACTGTTTTGAAAAATTTCTAACTTTTGAGGCAATGTAGATGCAGCCTGCTGCTGTAAGATTCATGTTCTATTACAAACAAAACAAAAAAATTGGAAGAAATATGATAAAATTTTATTTTTTTATATTTATTTTTTATTTTTTTATTAGATGGAAATAGAGATACAACTGAGGGGGAAACATTATCAAACATTCAAGAACCAATGTATATATACCTATCCAGGGCTAATGACATATCATGGATGTCCAGCTTGGGTTCCCCCTACTGCTTTTTCCCCCAGAAGAACTCCTGAGTTAAATGGATATCTCATGTAGGACAGAGATCTCCTTATGAGATGATTCCCTCATATTCCCATCCTCCAGTCTCCTAGGATTTCTTCATACCCCCTTGCCCACCAGGCCCCTCTCTATGCCTTCAAGTGTCCTAGGGAGCTGTCTCCCTGTTGCATTGAGAATCATACAATTTGAAGTTATTATTAGCTTAGCCGTCTAACATACTGCTTCCCCATGTATTCTAGCTTCCACAGATGAGAGATACCATTTGGCCCTTGAGTCTCTGAGATTGGGATACTTCATTTAACATAATTCCTTCCATCTCCAACCATTTGGCTGCAAAAGTCATAATATCATCTTCTCTAATGGCCGAGTAGTATTCCATTGTATGTATGTACCAAAGTTTTTGTATCCACTCATCAAGTGAGGTGCATCTGGGTTGGTTCCATAGTCTAACTATAGTAAATTGAGCTGCTATAAACATTGAGGAAGACACATCACTATAATATGCTGATTCTAACTCTTTTGGGAAAATACCCTGGAGTGGGATAGCTGGGTGGTAACGTGGTTCCATCCTTAATTTTTTGAGGATTCTCCACACTACTTTCCATAGTGGCTGAACCAGTTTGCAGTCCCACCAGCAGTGCAACAGTGTTCCTCTTTTCCCAGAGCCCCTCCAGCATCTGTTGTTGTTAGACTTTTTCATTTTTGCAACTCTAACAGGAGTGAGGTGATATCTCATTTAAGTTTTCATTTGCATTTCCCTTATAACTAATGATGTAGAGAATTTTCTCATATATTTATGGGCTTTCTGGACTTCCACTAGTGAGAAGTTTCTTTTTAGATCTGTAGTCCATTTATTGATTGGATTGTTTGTGATTTTGGTGTTTAGTTTCTTTAGTTCCTTATATATTCTGGATATTAGCCCTCTGTCCGAGGTGTAGCAGGCAAAGATATTCTCCCATTCTGTAGGTTCTCTCATGATGCTCTTGCCTAGATCTTTAGCTGTGCAAAAACTTTTAGTGTAATCGCATCGCATTCATTTATACTTGACTTTACTGCTTGCGCCATGGGAGTTTTGTTGAGGAAGGCGCTGCCAACTCCTATGTGTTGTAGTGTTGACCCTACTTCTTTTTCTAGTAAGTTTAAAGTTGTTGGCTTAATATCCAGGTCTTTGATCCATTTTGATTTAATTGTTTTGCGGGGTGAAAGATAAGGACCCAGCTTCATTTGTCTACATATGGCTGCCCAATTTGTCCAGCACCATTTGTTGAACAGACTATATTTTTTCCACACTATGCGTTTGCCTCCTTTATTAAATATCAAATAGTTAAGGATATGGGGGTTTGTCTCAGGACCTTCTATTCTGTTCCACTGATCTTCGGTTCTGTTTTGATACCAATACCATGCTGTTTTTGCTACTACAGCTCTGTAGTATAATTTCAGGTCAGGGATTGAGATACCCCCTATTTCTTCCTTTCTATAGAGTAATGTTTTGGCTAGTCTGGGTCTCCTGTTATTCCGTATGAACTTGAGAATTGCTTTTTCTATGTCTGTGAAGAATACCATAGGTATCTTGATGGGAATTGCATTTAATCTGCATAGGGCTTTGGGTAGAATGGGCATTTTTATTATATTGATTCCGCCTAACCATGAGCATGGAAAGTTTTTCCATCTTCTCAGGTCTTCTGTAATTTCTTTTTTTTAGTGTTTGATAGTTTTCTTTGAAGAGGTCCTTAATGTCCTTTGTAAGGTTAATGCCCAAATATTTCATTTTTTTGGAGGAGATGGTGAATAGGAGATATTTCCTGATTTCTTCTTCTGTGGATTTGTTGCTGTAGTAAAGGAACACTAGAGACTTACTGGAGTTGATCTTGTAGCCAGATCCTTTGCTGAAATCATCTATAAGCTCTAGGAGTTTTCTCTTCGATGTTATTGGGTCTTCTAGGTATAGAATCATGTCATCATCGAAAAGAGATAACTTCCTCTTTTCCTATACAAATACCTTTGATTTTCTTGTCTTGCCTGATAGCTCTGGCAAGGGTTTCAAGGACTATATGGAACAAGAGTGGGGAAAATGAACATCTTTATCTTGTTTCTGAATTCAGTGGAAATGCTTTCAGTTTTTCTCCATTGAGGATAATGTTGGCTGTGGGTCTGTTGTAAATGGATCTGACATAGTTAAAGTATCTTTCCTTGATCCCTGTCTTTTCCAGAGTTTTGAGCATAAAGTGGTGTTGAATTTTATCAAATGCCTTCTCTGCATCAATTGAGATTATTATTTGATTTTTGTTTTTAATTCTGTTTATGTGGTGGATTACATTTATTGATTTGCCTATGTTGAACCAGCCTTGTTTTCCTGGAATGAAGCCCACTTGATCATAATGTACTATCTTTTTAATGTGCTTTTGTATCTGATTAGCTAAAATTTTATTAAGGACTTTTGCATCTATGTTCATCAGGGAAATTGGTCTGTAGCTTTCTTTCCTTGATTTGTCTTCATTGGGCTTTGTAATCAGTGTAATATTAGCTTCATAAAACATGTCTGGGAGTGATCCCACTCTATCACTCTTCCTGGAAGAGCTTGTAGAGGATCGGTGTTAGTTCTTCTGTGAAGGCTTGGTAGAATTCTGCCGTATACCCATCCGGAAATGGGCTTTTATTTTTTGGGAGAGCTTTGATTGCTGCTTCAATTTCACTTTCTGTGATAGGTTGGTTTAGGTTTTCAATGTCCTCCTGTGTTAAAGATGGAATGTCGTGTGTGTCCAAAAACCTGTCCATGTCCTCCAGGTTATCAAATTTGGCAGAGTATAGATTTTCAAAATAGGTTCTGATAATCTTCTGTATCTTGGATGAGTCTGTGATGATATCCCCATTTTCGTCTCTGATTTTGTTGATTTGCTTCATTTCGTTCTTCCTTTGGTGAGGTTGGCAAGGGGTCTGTCGATTTTGTTGACTCTTTCAAAGAACCAACTCTTAGTTTTGTTAATAGTTTGCATAGTTTTTTTTTTTGTTCTCAATTTCATTGATTTCAGCTCTGATTTTGATAATTTCATGTCTTCTGTTAGAGTTGGGGTTGGACTGTTCCTCCTTTTGTAGTCGTTTGAGTTGAAGCATAAGGTTATTTATCTGATCTCTTTCTAGATTTTTGATGTATGCACTCAGTGCTATAAATTTACCGCTTAAGAATGCCTTTATACTGTCCCAGATGTTTCGGTATGTTTCCTTATTCTCGTTCAATTCCAAGAATTTCTTAATTTCTGCTCTCATTTCCTCTTTTACCCATCCTTCGATTAAGAGGTAGTTATTCAATTTCCAAGTATTTGAGTAGTTTTTGTTGTTTCTCTTATTGTTAATTGCTAAGATCATAGCTTATGATCTGACAGAATGCATGGGATTCTATCCACTTTTTTTATATTTGTTAAGATTATCCTGGTGAACTAGGATAGCTCACTTTTAGATAGGTCTCTTTTAGAAAAGGATCCATGAGCCCCTGAGAAGAAAGTAAATTCAGCTGTCTTAGGTGGAATATTCTGTAGATATCTGATAAGCGTGATTGATTTATAAAGTTGTTCAGAATGGAGATGTCTTTATTGATTTTTTGCTTTGAAGATATGTCTAGAGTTGATAGTGGTGTGTTGAAGTCCCCCAGAATTATTGTTTTGAGGACAATGAGGGTATTAATGTCCTTATGTATTTTTTCCATAAATTTGGGTCGATTATAATTGGGGGCATAAATGTTAATTAACATTATATCTTCTTGATGGACTGTCCCTTTTAGTATGATATAGTGACCCTCTTTGTCCTTTCTGACTAGTTTTAGTTGGAAATTGATTTATTTATTCACTTATTTTTCTTTTTTTGTTGAGAAATTTATTTGTTGAACAATCATACAAATTTTAACTAAATAATATATAATGTATATAGATTCTGAAAATTGGATTTACCCCCAAGAGCGCCTCCCCAATTACCCACTCTTATCTCTCCCTTCCCCTTCCCACAACATCTCTAAAAAAAGTATTAGGTTGTGTAACATTACATGGTATCTGGATTTAACACCCGATATTACACCACTTCTCTTAATGGCCAGGGTCTAGTTCCAGCCTCCACAGTTGAGCGAAGACATTTGACCCTTGGTTTTTTGGGTTATGCTGATTTCACCCAGCATAATTTCTTCCACAGTCATCCATTTACCTTCAAAGGCTGCAATATCATTGTTTCAAATTGCTGTGTAAAATTCCATGGTGTATATGTACCATAGCTTTTGGATCCATTCATCCAGTGAGGGGCATCTGTTTCCATGATTTAGCTATTGTAAATTGAGTTGCTATGAACATAGATATTGCCGTGTCACTATAATGTGCTTTCTCAACATGTCTCCTAAAGTGAAGGAAGTAAAGTCAGAAATCAGTGAATGGGACGCCATTAAGCTAAAAAGCTTTTGCACTGCCAAGGAAACAATCAAAAGAGTTAAGAGATTTCCTATGGAAATGGAAAGAATCATGGACTATGATTCCTCAGACAGGGGACTCTACAAAATCCTCAAAAACCTCAACTACAAAAACACAAACAACCCAATCAATAAAAGGGCCAAAGAGCCAAATAGAAACTTCTCAACAGAAGACATTGATCAAGCCAATGAATACATGTGAAAGTGCTCTAAATCACTAGTAAACAGAGAAATGCAAGTGAAAACTACATTAAGATATCACCTCAAGCCAGTCAGAATGGCAAAAATGAAGAAAATTAACAATAATAGATGCTGGAGGGGCTGTAGAGAGATAGGCACGCTAACACACTGTTGGTGGAGCTGCAGACTGGTACAGCCCCTTTGGAAAGCAGTGTGGAGAATCCTCAAAAAATTAGGGATGAGACCACCATATGATCCAGCTATTCCACTCCTGGGTATTTTTCCATGGGATTTAGAATCAGCACATGATAGCGACACAGAAATTGATTTTATCTGAAATTACAATCGCAACACCAGCTTGCTTTTTTGGGTCGCTGGCCTGGTAGACATTTTGCCATCCTTTCACTTTCAGCCTGTGTCTATTTTTGAGTGTCAAATGTGTCTCTTGCAGGCAACATATTGTTGGATTTTGGTTTTTGGTCCAGTGGGCCAGTCTGTGTTTTTTATTGGGGCACTGAGACCATTCACATTCAAAGTTAGAAAAGATATGGGAGGCTGAGTCTCTGACTTTGTATCAATTACAGAATTTTGAGTCATCTTGGAAGTCATCTTGTGTCTAATATGATTATTGACTTGCCTTTGTTTAAGGATTTAGGATATCATTGGCATTTTCTTCTGAATGGAGGACATCTTTGAGGATAGTTTGTAGTGTAGGATTTGTGTTCTTGTATCTTGTTAGCTTGAGTTTATCATTGAAGTATTAAATTTCCTGTTCACATTTGAAGCTGAGTTTTGCAGGGTATAATATCTTTGGGTGGAAGTTTTTATTTTTTAACACTTGAAAAATATTGTTCCAAGCTTTTCTGGCTTTCATTGTGCAGAAGTGCAGCAGGAACTCCCAGCACCACACAGACCCTTTGGGAAAGGTCCCAATCTGGGGGCGAGAGACTGATTTTTCTGGCGTGATGTCTGAGGGCTCAAGAAGACTCTTTTTTTTGCTGAGCAACCCGCCCTGCCCTCAGGGAAACGTCCCAGTGGCGGGCCCGCTGCACAAACAGCTACAAGGTGGCTAATGGGAGCAATGGATCCCCAGCCCTTTGTGCAAGATTAGGTAGATTAAGAGCAGTGAGATCTGGGAGTTGGCAGCAGGTGGCCGGGCTGGGGTTTGGATGAGGAAACTTTGCTCCTTGCTGCCTTCCCTCCCCTTCGCAGTAGCTCCCCTCCCCCTGGGTGTGGGGCAGAGTGATGCTGCCGCCTCCACCAGGATCTCCTTCATGTTTGTGAATGGACCGCCTTATTCCTTCGGAGTTAAAAAAAAAAATTATCTGGGGATGATGTTCTCTCGCACTGGGGGCTTTGTCCTACCGTGGGAATCCGGGTGCCGTCCTGCAGGCTGAGCTGATTCTCGGGAGCTTTCCGGAGTCAGTGACCATGGGGTGAACGATCTTTTGAGAAAGCGACCCTACTTCTTTTTCTAGGAAGTTTAAAGTTGTTGGCTTAGTATCCAGATCTTTGACCCACTTTGATTTACTTCTTGTGCAGGGTGAAAGACAAGGATCCAGGTTCGCTGGCCTGCACATGGCTGTCCAGTTTGTCCCACACCATTTGTTGAACAGGCTCTCTTTCTTCCACACTCTGCTTTTGCCCCCTTTATCAAATATC
>PVKS010005674.1:0-64554 GCA_004027875.1 Aplodontia rufa
GACTGAACTCGGGGCTCACCTCCCTAAAATGGGTCTTTTATTCCCTAATTCTGACTAGGATTATCCTCTGGGGAGACCTTCTGGAAGAATGAAGGGATTTTTTTTCTCTCTCTCAGAAATTCACTATGAGAACTGTGAATAAATCTCACAAACACATGGAGTTTTTGGTTTTGGTGGTGGTTTTTTTTTTGAACCCAGGGCCTCGTGCATGCTGGACCAGTGCTGTCCTATTGACCTACTTCCTCAGCACCCCACTGAGTTTTTAATCCCTCAGAGTTGTCTGCTCTGAGCCTCTAATAATTCCTCCCGCACAGCTCAGGTTTCCCTGCCTGTCCATGGCAGGTGGACTTCCGTTCCAGCAAGCTGTGATCCTGTTCAAGGCTTCTAGTGTGGAGACAGGGCAAGTTAACATGCTGCAAACCCACCCTTCTTTCTATGATCAACTTCTGTTCTTGAATAAAAGCTCCTTCGTTGATGCAAGCTGGTGGTTGATTTCCAAAGGCTGAAAAAGTTGATTTTTAAATTTTATTTTTTGCTGGTGTCCTGTTTGCTTTCGTGGAAGAGCAGGCTTTCGTAGGTTCTTACTCCATTATTTGGGAAGTATTTGAATTCCACACATACTTTACACTCAGGAGGCATCATCGTCCTTGTTATTACTTTTATTATTTTATACAGACAGTTGTTGTCATGTTTAAGCACAATCTTACATTCCTGCCATCACTCCTTCTTGCGTTGTTCTGTCTCCATCTTTAATAATTTCTCTTCTATTAAAAAGCCTCCTTTATCATTTGTTTTATTCCTATATACTAGAAATAAATTCTCTCAGTTTTTGCTTGACTAAAAATATTTTCATCTTGCCTTCATATTTTTAAGAGAGCACGAGAGTGAGAGAATCAATTTTGTTTATTTTTTTCAATCCTTTTTTTCTGTTTTTCCGACACTTGGTTGTATATGTGGTGCTAGGGTTTGAACCTGGGTCCTCCCACATGCCACACAAGTGCTCTACCACTGAACCACCACTCCATCCCCTTATGTTCATTTTTATTTCATTTTTTTTAAAGGGGGGGGTGAACAGAGAGAGAGAGAGAGAGAGAGAGGGAGGGAGAATCAATTTTATTTAGTTTTTCGTGTGTCTTTCATTCCTCGGACACTTCTTTGTGTAGGTGGTGCTGGGGTTTGAACTCACATACTCACACATGCCAGGCAAGTGCTGCAATCATTGAGCCACCGCTCCAGCCCCTTTACATTCATTTTTAAAAGACGTTTTCACTGAGTAAAAAATCCAAGTTCATCAATTTTGTTCAATTTCTTTCTTTCTTTTTTTTTGGGGGGGGTTGTATGATAAAGCTGTTGTTCAATTTCCATAGAGTTCATTGGATTATCCTCTAGGCTTCCTAATTATTGTTAAAAAATTATCAATCTTGTTACTCTTTTGAAAATGTGTTTTTTTTTTCTTTTCTGGCTGCTTTTAAGAATTTCTTCTTGTATTCTCTGCAGTTGAAATATGGTATAACTAACTGCGCTCTTTACATTCATTCTTCTTGTCACTCACAGAGCTTCTTGGGTCTGCAACTGGATGCCCATCCTCAGTCATGTTCCCTTTTGCAGTTCCAGTTATGTGTATGAGCTTCCCGATATCCCCTGTGCCACTAAATCTTTCTGCATTCGAGGCATTGTGTATAAAAACCTGTAGAGAGAATATAAGTCTTTTATGATGTTCTTCCAGGGAGGATATATTTTTGCTTCCGGCTGGCAGTTCAAACAAATGCAGTTTTCCTTAATCCGGTCTGAGCCTCAGTTGGTTTGAAACCAAGTTTTAGTCTTTAGAAGGGTCACATTATTTTCATTTCACATTTATTCCTAGGATATCTCCTTCCAGGGTCCTAATTGGAGATCTGGGGTCTTTTCTAACTCCTTAGTAAACCCTGAATTCCAACTTCTGTTTCCTGAGCAGTGCGAGACCACTGAGTCGTCTCTCAGTTTCCAAGTCGCCAGGCCCAATGCTACTTAGTAATCAGCCAAGACCCAGGGGAAGCCTCTGGCCTCTCAGCACATGGCACTCAAGAGCTGGCTAATGCTTCAGGGGGAACTGGGCATGATGCCAGGCTCATTTGCATGCACCTCCCTTGCCTTGGGGACTTTGATTCTCAGTCCTATCTTCAAAAAAACATACAAAAATGCAAATAAAATTTGATTGTGGAATAATTTTTCAGTTATAGGAAGTTGCAAAATAGACTAGAGTTTCCATGTGTCCTTCATTCAGATTCCCCTAATTGGTTTATCTTTTTTAACCTTGTTATATTTGTCAAAACCAGCAATCTAACCTTGATATGTAGCTATTATGTACACTACAGATTTTATTCCAGTTTCACCAAGTTTTTCACAATGTCCCCTTTCTGTTCCAGTATCTAATCTGGGGGACCACCTTGTGTTTATTAGCCATGTCTCCTTAGGGTCTTATGGTCTGCAACAGTTTTACTGTCATTTCTTTTGTTGTGGCTTTTCAAGACCTTAATAGTGTGTAAGTGAGCTGGGTGTGGTGGTGCATGCCTGTAATCCCAGGAGCTCAAAAGGCTTGAGACCAAAGGATGGCAAGTTCAAAGCCAGCCTCAGTGCAGTGACCTGGGGAGACCCTGTCTCAAAACAAAAAATGATATGTTATATTATTTCATTAGAAGCTTGTTTGATTGTTCAACAAATAAATTTCTGAATAAAAAAACCCAAAAAATGAAAGGGCTGGGGATGTGGCTCAGTTGTTAAATGCCCATGGGTTCAATCCTTGGTACCAAAAAAAAAAAAAAAAAAGTGTCAAAGTGCACTGGTCTGATATTTCGTAGGATGTCCCTCCATTTGGGTTTTGTTGATGTTTTCTGGTGATTGGAAAAGATCGTGGGTTTGGGGACAGTACCACAGATGCAAAGTGCCTTCTCATTCTTCGTGGCAGAGTCTGTAACGTAAACAGGACTGATTACTAGTACTAGCCTCCCGCCCTCAGTGCTGGGGATCTAATCCGGGTACTTGTGCAAAGTACTTGTGATTTTAACCATGATCTTTTAAAGTAGTGTCTGCCAGACTTTTCCTCTGTAAATTTACCGGTTTTCCCTTTCTGTACTGTACAGAAATGGGTCTCTAAGAACAGCCCACATTCAAGAAGAATTAAACTCCACCTACTGGAGAGAGATGTATCTACTTACCTAATTTGGAATTTCATACAGGAAGATTTGTCCAGGGAACAGTTTACTTTTGTTGTTGTTATTTGTTTGTTTATTTATTTATTTTTGGTGGTGCTGGAGATGGGCCCCAGGCTTCTTTGGCCAGGCTGGGCAAGTGCTTTGGCACAGAACCACACCCCTAGCACCACTTCTGTTTTTTTTAAAACCAGTGTCTATAGTTAAGTGCAAGCATTGGATGTTGTGGCTGGAAACTGAAGTCTGCTGCATTTATTTATTTGTTTGTTTGCCTTTTAATTGGGATACTGATTTTTTCCACGTTTTTATTGGTGCATTATAGTTGCACATATGGATGGGATTTGTTTTACATACTCATATAGGCACACAATATAACAATATAATTGGGCCAATATCGTTCCCCAGCACTTCCTCCTTCCCTCCCTGGCTCAACTTCCTCGGTCCCTCATCTCTACTGATATCCCTCTACATTTATTTTTAAGAAATAAGCACTGCTGGAGCAGTGGCTCAGTGTATGGCACTTGCCTGGCATGCGTGAGGACGCGGGCGTGAACTCCAGCACCATGTATACAACCAAGTGGAGCAATGAAAATCAGATGAAAAACTAAATAAAATTTATTCTCTTTCTCTAATATATACATATATATATAGAGAGAGAGAGTAAAAATTATAGGAGGTCATTGTTTTAGACTAAATTCCTGCACTAGGCCCCAAAAGACCGGACTAAAAATCAAAATGGAATTATTCATACTGAAATTCCAGACACCAAACAGAAACCAAGTTATCTGACTTTCCAAGAAATCGGGAGAGAGAACCAAATTTCCCAAGCAGGCTAGTTTCAATCAGCAGGATAATGATGTTTCCTCTGTTTTCATCTTTAGAAAAAAGTGACCGGGAGTAACCTTATGTTACCCAATCAGTTATTTCTCGATTTTCATGTTGTTCCGTCCTCACCTCACAAGGAAAGTAACTTTCAAACGACAGATCTGCTTTTTTGTTCTTTGTCTCTGTTTTATTCAACTCATTTCCATCTACAGAAACAACCTCCTCTGCTCGGCCCACTAGAATACTGACTTTTTTTTTTTCCAATAGGATGAGGGCTGGGGGCATAGCTCAGCTGTAGAACACTTGCTTCGCATGTGTGAGGCCCTGGATCAAAGCCCAGTACTACAGGGGGTAAAATAAAAGTGTTACTTGATGCTAGGATTACAAACAAAGATAACTGGGTTTTTAAACTTGTCCAGATGTGGTGGTGTCTGCCTGTAATCCCAGCTACTGGGGAGGCTGAGGCAGGAGAATCACAAGTTCAAGGCCAGCCCAGGCAAACTTGGTGAGACCCTGTCTCAAAATCAAATGCAAAAAATGGACTGGGGATGTAGTTCAGTGGTACAGGGCTTGCCTAGCACGGATGAGGCCCTGTATTCAATCCATAGTACTGTAAGATCTTTATAAACAAATTGTAATTTTATCTTTTGGCATATGTTTTAGAGAAAAGCAGTAACAGTAATTATCTTTGGCACCTGGTGGCAAATAGAGTTATGTGTTTTTGTTTGGTGGTGGGGGGTCCACTTGCTATAGTCTTATATCATTTGCATATTTTTACACATTTATTTTTTTAACCATCAGTAAAACAATGATGCTTTATTCATTTTGTAAAAATAACAATAAAACAGAGGTCTTCACCTTTTCTTTGTAGGAGAGGAGAAAGAGTCTATTTCCTCTGCCCATCTCCAGCTGGGGACCTGAAAATTAGATTGACAGTGGGCAGCTTAACGGGACAAAAGCAAAGAGTAGCTTTTTAAAGCATAGGGGAGTACAGTGACAGGTAAGGGTGGTGAAGCCTTGGCCATGCACAACATTTAACAAAAGAATGGTGAACTCTTATGTAAAACTATAATGCACTAATAAAAAAAAACCAGTGAATTCTTAGACAAGTGTTAGGTACTTTGAGGGCAGGCAATGTTTTAGGGAAACTAATGGAAGATAATGGCTAATTAGTGAGATCTGCCACATAGACCCCTTTGGTGCTATTTCAAGCTAATTAGGTCAAGGTTGTCTCCCATGATTAACTTCTGTCCCTCCTAGCAGAATGGCCTACCTTTCCAAATATGTCCTGCTTTTAGACAAACAGGGGCAAGACAGAGATTTTCTGGAATCTGCTTCTTTTCAATTGTCTTCAGCTGAAAATAATCCATATGCTAAGTGGCATATTTGGGGGTGACATATTCTGAAACCCTTCAGCTCCAATGATCTATGTGTCTTTCAGTAAAGGGAAAAAATTGAGTTCACAGATTAACTCCAAATTATATGTTTTCCTGTAAAAGGACTATTTTGACTTTTTTTGGTCATGAGGAACTATGATCTATGGTCAGTACGAATAATACCAGAAAATGCAAGGGTCTGGAGTTTAAATTGTGGATTCACTACTTATTACCAGCTGAGTGACTTTGACCAACACATTGCTTCTCGGTTCCTGTTTTCTTGTGAAACGGACGTAATTATTATGTTTACTGTTGGGGTGGTTGTAAGGAAGAGAAGAGATAACGAATGTGTAACATTTTGTACAGTCTCTCTTCCACCACATATTCAATTCATATTAACTATGATTATTATTAGGGGTCAAGTGCAGCATCAGAGGGCAGCCAGCCCTGAACTTCATCATGGTATAACCTTCTCTTTATCATATGTCCCTTCAGAGCCCTGCTTGATATCATGGGTCTTTCAGATCTAATTTTCTTGATAAATTTGGTTGCTAAGCAGTAGTCCAATTTTCCATATTGATTATGCATTTTAAAATATGTAAGTAAAATAATGGAACCAGGAACACGTCCAGGCCCTGGGGAATTTGCTTTTCAACTCTTTTTTTGTAACAGTTTTTTTTTTTTAATAAAATAAACAAGCCAGCTAACACTCTTCAGTCTCACTGTGATCTCTTATTCTGGAATCAGGTCTGAACTCCCAAGGGTCTGGTGCTGAGCCCAGTACCTGGAGGGTGTCAGGCTGTGGTAACTGAGGATGCTGACACCTCTGAAATCAGCAGGTGCTGGGACAGATGAGCTCTGCGTGCGTGTGCATTAACACAAAGCGTCAGGGGACCAGCAGAATACCACATTTGTTGCGGAAAAGCATTGAACACCCTCTGCAACGTGATTAGCTGATTATCTCCCTGGGAGCTTGCTTCGTTTCTATTGTGGAGACTAATCATGTGTGATTTGGATGTGTTAGATGTCCCAGCTCCAATAAGTACATCAGTGACCATGAATAAACGAAATATGTTTGCATAGCTAAGTAAAAGTTAGGGATTTTCTGTTTCTCCAGCAGCATCTCCTTGTTCGGAAGCATCTCTTACTCTGTTTGCTGGGTTTTAGGCAGTGGGTTTCATCCGAATGAATATGTTTTCAGGCTGCAAGATGAGAAGAAAACTGATTGTTATCCAGAAACCTGGACCGTCAATGCCCTGAGCCCATGATAACCGTGAACACATCTAGGTGTTCCAGGAGTTTTAGATGTATGACCTCATTTCCCTCATTGCTACTTTTTGCAGTCTTTGGTCTGGATGCTCAATGATTAGGTCCAGCATTAACAAGCCCAGTTGCTGCCCCTCCAGAAAGCGTGGGTTTGCTTCTCCTCTTATGAGTTTTGTGTTGGTCAGCTTTTGGTCAGTGTGACTGAGGTACATGACAAGAACAGCTTTGAAGAGGAAAATTTTATTTTGGGCTCATGGTTTCCGAGATTCAGTCCACGGTTGGCTGACTCTGTTCCTCTGGGCCCAAAGTGAAGCAGACATCGTAGCAGAAGGGCCTGGCTGAGGAAAGCTGCTTAGCTCATGTCAGCCAGGAAGCAGAGAGAGGGAGAGCAAGAATCCAGGGATTAGATTGGGGACTATATAGTCCCCAATAGCACGCCTCGAGTGACTCCAGTTACACCCTGCCTGCCAACTCTTATCACCCAGTACAGTAGTCCTTTCAAACTATGAACCTATCAAATGGGTCAATCCACTGGTTAGGTTATAGCTCTCATAATTTCTTCTCTGAACATTCCTGCATTGTTAGAAGAGACTTTCTGGGGGATGCCCCATATCCAAATCATACCAGTTTATAGAAAGTAAAAATGGTCATTATTAATGTGTCCTTTCTAATTTTTTTTCATAATTTTTAGGGCACTGGGGATTGAACCCAGGGCTTTGCAGATGCTAGGCAAGCACTACCACATACCCAGGCTTTTAAAAAATCACAGTTTGAGCCAAAGACTCGCTAAGTTGCCCAAGTTGGCCTCCAACATGTGATCCTCCTGCCTCAGCCTCCTGAGTAGCAGAGATTACAGGCCTCTACAAAGGGACCATCAAGGAAGCCTAAACAAAAGGGCCTCTGCCATTGAATTTCAATATGCCTAATGTAAGAAAGGGGCCATAAAAGGAGTCTCTGGGTACAACTGACAGTGGAAAACTCACTTAAAGTTGATGGCATTGTGATAATACTAAGGGAGACAGGTCAGGTTCAAAAAATATCCTGTGCTCCAACCATCTGGGAGAAAGAAAGATTAAGGCACAGGTTTTGAATATGCCAGATTGTCCAATCTCTCTCCTGGGTTGAAATTTATTGTGTAAATTAAATGCACAGATAACAATCATAAGGATTTTTTCAAAATGTAAATTTAAGAAAGGGTCTGAGGGCTGGAGAGGGGGCTCAGCAGTAGGGAACTCACCCAGCATGCATGAGGACCCAGGTTTGATCCCCAGCACCACATACACAACTAAGTGCAGGTAAAACAAAAAACAGATGAAATAAATGAATTAACTTCCTCTCTCTCACACTTTCTCTCTTTACAAAAAAAAAGGAAAAAAGGTCTGAAACTAGAAAAGATAAAAGAAAGTTATACGTATAGAAATATATTTTAGTATAAAATTTAGAAGATAAAAAAATGTTTTCTTTGGTAAAGTACTATTCTTGTGCTAAAATCCAAAATGAAAGAGAGGACAAAACCAATGATATAAACAAGTTGTAGGATGTCTAAGTCTCAGAAGGTTTAGGGAAGGTAACTCTTGAAAAGTTTGTCTATGTGAGCTGGAGTGGTGGCTCAGTGGTTACAGTGCTTGCCTGGCATGCACAAGGACCCAGGCACACCCAGGCACATGTACACAAAGAAGTGTTAGAGACATGAAGGCCACATGAAAAACTAAATAAAACTGATTCTCTCTCTCTCTCTCTCTCACACACACACACATACACACACATACACACACACTGTCCCTCTCTCTTTAAAAAAAAGAACAAAGGTTGTCTGTGTGATTAAATTGGCTATAATTAACACCATCATTTAAAGTTATTCAAATTTTAACTGATAGAAAGCAAAGTCTGAACATTGATATGCTGTTATCAATCATAATTTTCTTGCGTCCGTTGAGTGTTATTACTTAGGGAAGCTAAGTCTTAAAGGAATTATAATTTGTACTTGTTTAAAGTCTTTTAAATGATATTCAATGACTGGTTAAATAAACAAATGCTATTTTAGGTTATAACAGCATAGTTGACACCCTAAATATATGTGACCATGGATATGTATACATCTGAAAACATGTTTGTACGAGCCTTGTCTGTTATGTAAAAGTTTGTAAAATGAAAATTTATGTAGGTTTACCAGCCAGATAACCAAAACCTTCTCTCTCTTTTTATCCACTATATCTGACATAGAAGGGCCACACTGTCATTTGAAGACCTGGCTTGTATCTGTTTGGTTGGACTAAGTCTATTTCTGATCATTAACACTGTTTCCTAAAAGTATAAAAGATTAAAGGCTGTCCTTTGATTTTTGCTAGTACTGCTAACCCTCGTAGACCTGTGATTATTGTTACCGTACACTACAAATTCTAAATTTTACTTTAAAATTTAATTTTAATTAAAATTTAGTTAATATAAGGACATCTGTGTAATTGTGACACTAACCATTACTGGCTTCTTTGTATATTAGATTCATTCATGTTCTTCAAGTACACTGGCCTTTTAAAATGTAAAGCTTGGGAGAACACTTTACCAAGTTCATATTCTTCAAATTAAAATTGTCTGTAGCAATAGTCTCCTTCGGATTTATGTAGAAATAACAAATTTGGTTAGCATTTATTTATGTCATTTAATGTTTTGTAACTGGATAAAGGTAACCTGCTGTCAATGAGTTATATATAAAATTTTGTGCTACTCTTTACACTGGGATAGGAATTTAAATTTTTTTTTAAAAAGATAAGAGAGTGTGTGAGAGAGAAAGACAGAATCAATTTTCTATTTGTTTTCTCATCTTGTTTTAGTTTCTCCAACCCTTAGTTGTGTATGTGGTGCTGGGTTTCGAACCTGGGTCCTCACACTCTACCACTGAGCCATCACTCCAGCCCTTAAATGTATTTTGTTCAAAGGTTGACATGATAAAACATAGAAGCATTTTGCCACTTTTTCCACAAAAACAAAGTTAGGAGCTTTCTTAGTTTGATTCATGTTTTAGATGTAATATTGTATGTGGGTGTTTTTTTGTTTATTTGTTTGTTTGTTTTTGTTTTGTTTTGTTTTTGTACCAAGGAAAGAACCCAGGAGCCACATCCTGTGCCCTTGTTAGTTTTTATTTTGAGATAGGGTCTTGCTACGTTGCTTAGGGCCTTGCTAAGTTGCTGAGGCTGGTTTTGAACTTGTGATCCTCTTGCCTCAGCCTCCTGAGTCACCTGGGATTACAGGTGTGCACCACCGTGCCCAGCTTTTTGTGGGTTTTTTTTTGCTGGAAAGATTATTCTGAACCATTGCTCATTCTCCCCTTCTATAGTTTGGAATTCATCACTTCCAGCCTGGTGACTTGATTTTAATCAAGACCTGGAAAGCAGACAAGCTTTAACTGAGAGGCAGAGGACTTTTCCAAGTGCTCTTAATCACTGGGAGGGCTGTCCAAACTGTTAAAGAGTGGAAAACGCATTACCATGGCTAATTTGCACCTCAAAAAGTTAATTTATCTAGGATGGATGGCAGTACTAAAGGGAATAACGAAAATGTTATGGAAAGTATGGAAAGGAAAAGGGTGGATTTGTGAGAAATAGAAAGTCTGGTGGTCTTTTTTCAGAAAATAACCTTAATTGGATCCAGTTGCAGCCATTTTAATTCAAGCCCTTCCCTTTCTGCACACCAATTTTAAAGTTAGCTAATTGCATAGACTGCACCCCTGAGCTCCTCCAATCAGGGCAAAGGGTAGTGCTGTGTTAGGGATATAAGCGGGTGGACAGCCCAGTGAGGCAGGTTCTGGTAGCACGCCCTTCTGGCAGGAGTGAAATGCCTTGCCCACCCACTACCAATTTCTAATAGCATGTACCACCATGCTAAACCCTAACATCTGTCCTTCAAACATGACATTTATGCTTTTAAATGAAAAGCTTTCAGGTTGAACATAAACATCATGCTGACCCAGTCTGTCTCTTCCACTGTCCCTCTGCTCATCTCAAAGGTTGGTGAGCAGCTTTTACTCGAATCTCTGACACCAAATGCATGATGTCTTGTCTGGAACCACTTCTGCAACCCTAACACCAGGGGACTGTTAAATAATTCAACTCATTTCAACACCATCTACCTGGAGTTAACTCAGATCTCATGAGTTAAGGGCTCGGCCCTGCAGATGGCCCCCACTTCAGATACCAGTCACAAGTCCTGGGCCACCCATACTTCTGACAGAAGGCTATAAAGAAAGGGTTCCCATTGGGTGCGATGGTGCATGCCTGTAATTCCAGCAACTCAGGAGGCTGAGGCAGGAGGATTGCAAGTTCAAGGCTAGCCTCAGCAATTTACTGAGGTGCTAAACAACTTAGCAAGACCCTGTCTCAAAATTTAAAAACCAAAAGGGTTGGGGATGCTCAGTAGTTAAGCACCCTGGATTCAATCCCTAATACCAAAAGGAAAAAGAGAGAGAGAGAGAGAGAGAGAGAGAATTATCAAGCTTCCCTCAGGCTTGATAATTCTCTAGAATGACTTATAAAGTATAGCAAAGCACTTTGATTACAACCAATTTATTATAGAGAATCCAAGTCAGAAACAACCAAAGGGAAGAGATGAACAGAGCAAGGTATGGAAGAGAAGGGTGGGAGGCACCATGTTCTCCTGAGCACCTCCAAGTATTCAGCAACCAGGAAACTCGCTGAACGCTTCTGGAGTTTTTACGGAGGTTGCGTTACGTAGGCATGACTGATCAAATCATTGACCGCTGCTGATGAACTCAGTCTCCAGCCTCTCTCCCCGTCCTGGAAAGTCCAACTTTCTAATTAAGTCTTGACCTTTCTTGCATTGAACCCCATCTTGAAGGTATCCATGAACTGCCAGCCCACAGTCATCTCATCAGCATACGAAAGGCATTCTGATCACACCAGATATTCAAAGGGTTTAAGAGGTATGTGTAAGACCAAATATTTATGTTATATTGTACCACAGTTGGGTTCCCTCAGTCAGCAGGACAGTGGCTCTGAAGATGATATGGCTTGGTGCCTTGGGTCTTTGACCCTCGATGCTTTATACCTCTTTGTGTCAACTTTCTAGTTTCCCCCGAAATGTCCCCATTTGCTCAGTCCGAATGGGAGAAGTGATTTCTTCAGCTGCAGTAAGCTCGGAGTAGTGGCAAACTCAGTTTTGATGGGAATCAAGAAAAGGAAGAATCCAGGAATAGACCTTGGCTTCTGCAACTCAGACTGTGTCAGAAACAGGCATAGGGAATAGGGAATTAAAATAAAGTTTCAAACAAAAATCACAAGTGGAGGGGCTGGAGCTGCGGCTCAGCGGTTACTGTGCTTGCCTGGCATGCGTGAGGGTGTGGATTCAAACCCCAGCACCACGTATGCAACAGTGTTGGAGCGATGAAAGCCACATAAAAACTAAATGAAATTGATTCTCTCTTTCTCTCTCAGTCTCTCTCTCTTAAAAAAAAAATCACAAGTGGACCAGAGGAACATGCATCTCTATCCTTTATCTTTTGGGAAAATATTTTCCCAATATTTCTTTAATCTAAGAACAGGACTACCTCCTCATGATGAAGGCAGGTAGATGGTCTTCCTGGGCATGTATGCTGACAGATGGCATGCTTGTGTATATCTAAAACTTAAACTGGTTTATTTCAGACACTTGTTGCTTAACATATGGATCAAACCCTACATTCTGCTTTAAAAAGCAACAACAACAAAACACACATCTGAAATAGGCAACATTGCAGAAATTCAGAGTGCCTGTTAGGGTTCGGATATGAAGTGTCCCCTAAAAACTCCTGGGTTTGTGCAGGAGTATTCAGAAGTAAAATGCTAGATTATGAGAGCTGTAATCTAATCAGCCCATCCTAGTTTGAGCGACTGACTGGGTGGTAACTGCAGGCAGGAGGGGCAGCTGGAGGAGGTGGGTCACGGTCCATGTCCTGGGAGGGTGCATCTTCCCTGGGGCCCCTTGCCTTTCTCTCCCTGCTTCCCCACTCCCCTGAGAGGATAGGTGCTTCTCTGCTAAGCCCTTCCGCCAAGATGTGCTGCCTCACCTCGAGTCCAGAGCAATGGAGTTGACTGTGTGGACTGAACCTGTAAGGCCATGAGGTACTTCCTGTTTCTCTTCTGGATTGCCCCAGTCCAGGTGCCTGGCAACTGGGTTTACCCAACAGGTACCTGGCAACTGGGACAACCCAGTACCCAACAGGTGCCTGGCAACTGGGACTACTGGGCTCTATATAAGTGTGTTTGGTTTCTGAATAAATTGGAACTTCTCCGGTGACCTGGCAGCACGGTGTCATTTCTGTTCCTTCAGAACCTCTGAAACCAAAAGCTGAAATAACCTTTTCCTCTTCTAAGATGTTCTTGTTGGGTATTGTGGTCATGGCTATGAAAAGCTAACTTACAGAGAGCCTAATCAAACAACTTGAGCAAATCACATGACTGGCAGGACAAAATTAGTTTGATACTTTGTTGAGCAAAATCTTTTTTAAAAAACTCATACTTGGGCTGGAGTGGTGGCTCAGTGGTTGCGGTGCTTGCCTTGCATGTGTGAGCGTGTGAGTTCGAACTCCAGCACCACGTACACAATGAGTATGCAAGGAATGAAAGTCACATGAAAAACTAAATAAAAATTGCTTCTCTCTTTCTCTCTCTTACTATCCCCTCTTTCTTTAAAAAAAAAACTCATACATTAATTCAACACATATGGCATTCTCTAGGGTGAATAGGGTAAGCAATACAAAAAATTCATTGCCTTATAGAACACACTGTGTTAACATTTCCTATCTAGAATTCACTAGCCAGCCTTTTTTTTTTTTTTTGAGAGAGGGACAGTGAGAGAGAAAGAGAGAATCAATTTTATTTCGTTTTTCATGTCATTGCTCTGACACTTCGTTGAGTACTTGGTGCAGGGATTTGAACCTGCATCTTTGCACATGCCAGGCAAGCACTGTACCACTGAGCCACTGCTCCAGCCCACACTAGCCAGCTTTTTGACGCTAGGATGAAACACCTAAGAAAAACAATTTTGGGTCTCTCAGTTTCAGGAGTTTCAGTCCACAGTCGGCTGACTCGGTTGCTCTGGAGCTGAGAGAAGAAGAACATTGTGGCTGAGGAACATGGTGGCAGCAGAGGGAGGCGGTCAAGGACCCCCAAGGACCCACTCCCTCCAACTAGGTTCCAGCTGCTTAGGACTTGAGAATTTTTAAAGATTCAGCTTTTTCTAAAATGCTGACATTATGGATTTTCCTTCTGGGCTCCTCATCCTGTGGTTATGGATGGAGGTTTTGCCCACAGGTTGGCCTGCTTGTTGATTCCCGCAGAAACCCCAAATCTTAAACAAACAAACAAACAAAAAAACACACCAAAAAACAAAAAACATCCTTGCTTCCTCACACCGTCCTCTCAGAATTTAGTCCCTTGTCTTAACTCACGAGTCCCCCTCGCCCCATCAGGGAAGCTCTGATTCCTTTTGGTGAATGGTCCGGGAGGTGCACTCCTGCTGTTCATTGCCCTCATGGGGTCACCCAGAGACACTGCTCTGTTTTATTTTATTTCTCTGATAGCGCAGGAGCTTCACTAGAGCCCTGTCCCATCCTTCATACAAGAGCTTTTCAATTTCAGTCAACAGCTTTCTTCTTTGCTTTCAACAGGATGTACTATGTATATCACATCAAGTTACACATACGTGTTACACATAGGAGGCTCCAGGGATTCTGTAACGTCGCCAGTGCCATATAGTATCAGGTCCTTGAGCTAACTTCCCTACTTCATTCAAATATATTAGGAATAGCTTCAACTTCATGGAACAGTGTGACTTAGAACATTGAAATTTTCTTTAAAAATTCTATACCTTCCTATGATAGAAACAATCTTATTCAAATGTTCCATAAAAGAATACTTCAAATATCTGCATTTTGCCAGGCATGATAGCTCACTCCAGTAATCCCAGCAACTCAAGAGGCTGAGGCAGGAAGATCACAGGTTCAAGACCAGGCTCAGGAATTTAGCAAGGCCTTAAGCAACTTGTTTCAAAATAAAAATTTTAAAAGGCTGGGGATGTAGATTGGTGGTAAAATGCCCCTGGGTTCAATCCCCAATATTAAAAATAAATTATATGTATCACTGCATATGTGATGAAATGAAGCCCAGCTTAACAGAAATGAAAATAAATAAAACTACCTCGACCTCCTATTCCCCTCCTCCTCTCATTTCTCTGTTCTCCTTTACAGAAACGTCTTCAAAAGAGATAACACAGTCTCCAATTGATATCCTACCTTTCCCTTAAACATGCTCCAGTACAGCATTCGCCTCCATTATCCCACCAAAACCACTCTGAGGCTACCAGAGAGCTTCCTGTGGCCACATTCAGGGGCCACTTCTCTGTCCTCATCTTGCTTGGCCACCAGAAGCATTCTCCCTCTTTCTTCCCTGGTCCCCCAGGGTCTCCTCCCACTTCTCTGGCTGCTCCTTCTCATTCTCCTTTGCATATTCCTCCTCAGATCCCGACTCCTAGACCTTGGGGTGACCCAAGGCTCTATGCCCTTAGAGGTCTCAATCACTTTCATGATTTAAATACTAATCATATGGACTCAGAAGGCTGAGGCAGGGGGACTGCAAGTTCAAAGTCAGCCTCAACAACTTAGCGAGACTCTCAGTAACTTAGTGAGACCCAGTCTCAAAATAAAACATAAAGGGAGAAGGGGCTGGGGATGTGGCTCATTGGTTAAGCACTGCTGGTTTCAGTCCTCAGTACCAAAACAAACAAGCAAACAAACAAAAAACCCCAGCCTCATGCCAGTTACCCCCAGATTTATATCTCCAACTCTGAGTTGCCTGTTCACCTGTGTATCTGAGCTCCTGATCAATAACCTTCACTTGGATGTTTAACAGATGGCGCAGAGTTAACTTGCACTGAAAAGAAACTCCTATCTCCCCCAAAACTTGCTGCTCCTTTAGACTTCCCCCGGAGAGGGAGACGTAGCTGTTACCTTGCGCTCAGTGTGTGCTGTGCAGGGCGTTAAGTGCCTTATGACGGTAACTCGTTCAAAACTCACAGCTGCTGCCTGTTATGATCGCTTCCACTTCATAGAAGAGGGAGCTAAGGCCTAAATAAGTGAAATGACAAAAGATTGGGTGGCTAACACACACCAGTGACTCACAGATGGTACTCCTCAGTACACAAATGAAGGACTGAGTAAGAGAAGAGTTTATACATTTAAACTTGCCTACAGCATGATTGTAATCACAAGGCTTTCAGTGTCTGGAACACTTACTTACCCAGGGGCTCTTCAGGACAGGACATGGGTGGGCAGCCAGCAGCTAAGATTCACAGTCGGGCTTCTCTTGGTAGTGGACCATTATATATGGGACCTGTGGACACTAACTTACCCACTTGAGCCTCTTTTAGGCTTGTGGGCTTAAAAGAGGCTCAGGGTACCCAGAATTTTTTTTTTTAAATCAGGGATTGAACCCAGGGATGCTTAACCACTGAGCAACATCCCAGCCCCTTTTTATATTTTATTTTGAGACAGGGTCTTGCTAAGAGCTCAGAGCCTCACCAAGGTGCTGAGGCCAACTTTGAACTTGTGATCCTCCCGCCTCGGCCTCCAGAGTCACTAGGATGACAGGTATGTGCCAGCACTCCTAGCCAGAATTTTTAATACTAGATCTGTATTGGGGCCAAGTCCTCCCCTAATTTGTCAGCAGAATAACAACTGTTATTTGCTTTTACTAATGATATGCCTGACCCTGCTAACTGCTTGCTATGTACTCAGTTGTCTCATTAACCCCTTTTATTAACACTGTTTTATAGTTGATGAAACTAAAGCAGAGATCTGCTAGGAAATGTGCCAGTTTCAGATTACAAAGGACTCAATCTATGCTAGGCAGTCAGGCTGCAGGTGAAGATAGGTGATGGTGATGTGAGCATCCGTCTCCCCCTTCCCAGCCTTTCTGCACAACATGGGGGCAGTGCTATTTGTCTTCCCTCTGGGCTGAGATGCTGCTAATCTTCAACTGCACGGCCTGGGTCCCACCTGCTCTTTTGCACCAACCAAAAAAAGAAGCATTTCCCTTGTGTGTGGGCATCCAGAATTACCCCTTGCTCAGAGTTCTTGAATTGCTTGGATTCCCCAGGGTGGGGGAAATCACTTTGGGCTGGGAATTATAGGACAGTGGAAACTTTGTGGGTTTCCCAACTAGTAGGGGGCACATTCCCTCGGTGACACTATTACTGAACAGGTGAACGTCCACCGGGGCTCATTCCATCCCTCCCTCCTAAAATCTGCCTACTGCAGCGCAAAATTAGCCTTTGCCAAGACTGCTCCCTGGACCATCACCACTTTTATAAAATTGCTATACGTTTCAGCCTGGCTTGCGAGCAGCCACCAAGCCGCCAGTGTGGTTCAAAAAGTAATCCCTTTTGACCATACGAATAGAAACCAAAACCTCTCACACAGCATGCTGGAAAAGCTGGTGATTTTGAGAACTAAGACCTCACCAGTGCACCCTTTCTGTTCTCCCTTTCTGAGACTTTCACAGTTCTGAGCTCTGCCCATGGGGTTTTCAAAAATAATCACCACACCTCCCCGGCCAACAGTGTCACCACTGATTTTTGCTCTTTTTGTTTTATTTTCTTAGAACAAATAATAAGCAGAGAAGGAACACAGTTCCCAAGGACATTCTGACTTTTTTTTTTTTTTTTTGAGAGAGAATCAATTTTATTTAGTTTTCCTTGTGGCTTTTGCTGCTCTGACATTTTGTTGTGCACATGGTGCTGGGGTTCAAATTCAGGTCCTTGCACATGCCAGGTAAGTGCCAAGGCCACTCTAATCTTAAAGACACTTATCAGGTCCAGTCTACTTAGGTACCAAATAAAATGTCATTTTCAGATTTGAAAAAAAAAAGTTCAAACAATACCTGTATGTGAGTGTTCACAGCAGACTATAGTGCTAGCCACAGTAGCTAAAAGGTGACAACAGCCCAAATGGCCATCAATGGATGAATGGATAAACAAGTTGTGGCATATCCAAGTGATGGAATGGTATTCAGCCATGAAAAGGGACAAAGTGCTGATTCGTGCTACAACATGGGTGACCCTTGAAAACCTTATGCAAAGTGAAATAGAGAGATTAAACACAAAGGGTGATTGCTGTATGGTCCCGTTTATGTAGAATATTCATAATGGGCAAATCCATGGAGACAGCAGATTAGTGGTTGCCAAAGACCTGGAAAGTGGCAGCTGATTGTGTATGGGGTTTCCTTTTGGAACCTAGTTCCTTCTAGAGCAAGTTGGTGATGGCTGTACCACATTGTGAATGTTGTCACTAATGGTAGTTTTTAAGTTCTGTGTATGTCTCCCCAACACCCCTACCAGAAAGGCATTTTTTTCCCAGAGAATATTTGGACATTATCTCAAATTAACATTTATCCTACAGTTCCCAAAGACAAAATTATCAATTAAGAAGTGAATTACACAGGTGTATGCATTTGTCAAAACTCCTTGAATGATAATTAAGATCTATATGTTTTACTATATGTAAATTTTACTTAAGTAAAAATTAGCCAATCTAGCCTGTTGCAGTGACATATACCTTTAATCCTAGCTCAGGAGGTTGAGGCAGGAGGATTACAAATCTGAGGTCAGCCTCAGCCATCTAGTGAGGCCCTAAGCAATTAGTAAGACCCTGTCTCAAAAGAAGTAAAAATGGACAGGGATGTGACTCAGTGGTTAAGCACCAAGGGGTTCAATCCCGAGTACAAAAAGAAAGAATTAGTCAATCTAGAGTAATAGATAATAGAACTACACCTATAGGATTGGCTGAATTACGCAGTGTCTAGGAATCCAGGTCTTTATCTATGGTGCTCTGTAGAACTCTAGCAAACATATCATAAAGTTATCTAAATTACTGCTGAATTCTAGAAGGGATTCAATCAGGGCAGATGTTCAGCAGCCTGGAGGTCAGAGCATATTCCTGTTACAGCTGTACCCAAATGTTCTCAATGGTGGGGGCTTGCTTCCCACTCCCAGGAAGTCTCAATATGATTTCACTCAGCATTCTTTGGCTATAGAGCAGTCAAGAATGACAGATATCGGGCTGGAGCGGTGGCTCGGTGGTTATGGCGCTTGCCTGGCATGCGCGAGTACACGGGTTCAAACCCCAGCACCCACGTACACAACTCAGTGTCGGAGCAATGAAAGCCACGTGAAAAACTCAATAAAAATTGATTCTCTCTTTCTCTCTCTCTCTCTCTGTGTCCTTCTTTCTTTAAAAAAATGAAGAAAAAAAAAAGAATGACAGATATCCATTGCAACTAAAAATGTTCACAATGGTCACCTGGCTAACCCACTGCTACCTCCCTGCTTCACCCTAGCATAGTATATAAAACCCCCTTGTATCTGGCAAATGAATCAAGGAAAGATTTTTCCCCCATTTAAAATAATAGCATCTAGTAAGACTAGCTCTAAACAGATGCAAGCATTTAATAATATCACTTAATATGTTTATTCATTAAATACAAGATACAAGGAAGTAGAATATTAGTAATCTAATCTGTATTCCCAATTTCACATTTGTTAGATGCCTTAGTTTTTTTTTTTTTAATTAATTTTTCTTTTTGGTACTGGAGATTTAACCAAGAGGTGCTTTACCACTGAGCTACATCCCCAGTTCTTTTTATTTTTCATTTTGAGTCAGGGTCTAAGCTTTGTATGGCCTTGCTAAGTTGCTGAGGCTGGCCTTGAACTTGTGATCCTCCTGTTTCAGCTTCCCGAGCAGCTGGGATTAGAGGCATGCACCACCACACCAAGCTTTTGATTTTTTTCTTTATAGTACTGTGAATCCAACCTGGACTTGTACAGGCTAGGAAGCGCTATGCCACTGAGTCATATCCCCAACCATATTATTATTTTTTAAATCTAACTGGAAGCAAGGAATGACTGTAAAAACTTCTAGTTCCAAGAAACTTGGTTGAGATTTAATCATTATCTCTTCCTTTCTGATTCTTTTACACTAGCTAGAAATGGTGTTATATGAACAGCCCTTTAAAATGGCCTACGTCAACTAAAGCAAGAGGAAAACATAAAATTACAAACTCCAGGAAAAACAAAAAGCTGATAAAGGAAATGAATCTTAAGACATTTCCTGGCTCTGCTGTGAATATTTATAGTCATAATGTAAAGCCTGCTTGTTAAATTTCAACTTTTTAGAACCTGTACTCAGACAGCATACAGGTTGTATAATTTTGATTAAAGAAACAAAAACAATTGCTTTTAACTTTATCAATGTAAAAGTAAAAGTTAAAATTACAGAAGTTCAAATGACTAATTACATGGTACAAATCAACTACTCGGGGAGAAGACCTCAAAGTGCAGGAGGGGCTAGCATTCTCGTCCCACGAAGGGACCAACAAACACTGCACAGGCGGGGCGTGGTGCATGCATGCCTGTGATCCCGGTGCCTCAGGAAGCTGAGACAGGAGTCTTGCAAGTTCAAACCTCAGCAACTTAGCAAGACCCTTTCTCACAATAAAACATAAAAGGGCTAGGGACGTGGCTCAGTGGTAAAGTGCCCCTAGGTTCCATCTCTAGTACAGGAGGGAGGGGTTGGGGGTGACAGACATAGCTCCTGCACCTTTTCCGTTCTCTTTTCCTTCTCATCTGGTATGCAGATGTGATGCATGGAGCTGCAGCAGCCATCTTGTCATCAAAAGAAGATAAATGTGAATATCAAAAAGAATCTGTTAAGAACAGCAGGGAGGGGGCTGGAGTGGTGGTTTAGTGGTAAAGCACTTGCCTGTGTGAAGAACTGGGTTTGAACCCCAGCACCACATACACAACTAAGTGTTGGAAAAACAAAAACCATATAAATAAATAAATAAAATCGATTCTCTCTCTCTCTCTCTGTCTCTCTCTCTCTGTCATTCTCCCTCTCTCTCTGTCTTGAAAGAAAAGACAGAAATTTTTTTTTTTAAGTGAGAAGGACAGTGAGAGAGAGAGAGAGAGAGAAACAATCAATTTTTATTGAGTTTTTCACATGGCTTTCGTTGCTCAGGCACGTGGATGCTGGGGTTTGAACCCGTGTACTTGTGCATGCTGGGCACGCGCCATAACCACCAAGCCACCGCTCCAGCACCAAGAAAATTCTCTTTAAAAGAAAAAAAAAAGCATGAAGGAGGCAAGCCTGGTCCCCAATGTCAGTATTTTTGCAACTAAACTAACAATAAAAACTGGATTTTTTTTTTAAGAGAGAGAGTTTTTTTGTTTTTGTTTTTTTTAAGAGAGAAGGACAGTGAGAGAGAGAAAGAGACAGAGAGAATCAATTTTTATTGAGTTTTTCACATGGCCTTCATTGCTCAGGCACTTAGTTGTGTACGTGGGTGCTGGGGTTTGAACCCGTGTGCTTGTGCATGCCAGGTAAGCGCCGTAACTGCTGAGCCACCGCTCCAGCCCGATAGAGAGAGCTTTAAGAGAGGGAGAAAGTTTTATTTATTTTTTCATCTGTCATTTGTTTCACTGAAATTTAGTTGTGTCTGTGGTGCTGGGGTTTGAACCCAGGTCCTTGTGCATGCCAGAACTGCTGAGCCACTGCTCCAGCCCCTAAACTGAATTTTTTAAGTGAAAAGAATACCCCGCATGTGTTTAAACCTCTGTGGTCACGTTTCTGTTATTTGAGTGAAAAATAACCACAGCTACGGAAGTTATAAATGTAACGAAGAGTAGAAGTGAATACTATTTCAGAGCGATAGAGCAGAGAGTAGTGTAAACAAACTCAATATTCATGTCTCATAACAGGAAATCTCAAGGGCAAATCAAAAACATTTATACATACCCCAAATAACTGAAAACACGTGCACAACACTTGTACACGAATGTTCACAGTAGTAGTAGTATTCATAACAGCCCAAAGAAGAAACAAAGTGGTATATCCATGCAGTGGAGTACTACTCAACCATAAAAAGGTGTGTGTGTGTGTGTGTGTGTGTGTGTGTGACTAGGGACTGAACCCAGGGGCACTTTACCAATGAGACACATCCCCAGGCCTTTTTATTTTTTACTTTGAGACAGGACCTCACTAAGTTTCTGAGGCTGGCTTTGAACTTGTGATCCTCCTGCCCCAGCCTCCTGAGCTGTTGGGATTACAGGTGCGCCCCACTGCTCCTTGCTCCTTTTTATTTTTTCTTTTAAGACGGGGCTAAGTTTCTCAGGCTCTTTCTAAATTGCTGGGGCTGGCCTTGAACTTGTGATCTGCCTGTCTCAGCCTCCTGACTCACTGGGATTATAGGCATGTGCCGTGGAACGCAGCTAAACCATCAAAAGGAATGAAGCACTGGTAGGTATTGCAGCAGAAGGAACCTTGACAACATACATTCTGGGAGTGTGGTTGGGGAGCAGAAAGGGGACTAGTGGCTAATAGGACGAAATTTCCATTTAGAAAGTGTTCTAGAATTAGATAGGGTTGATGGTTGTACCATTTTATGAATATACAAAAAACCCAACCGCACTGAGTTATTTTTAATTACCTTGACAAAAAACAACTACAGAAATAGCCACGTAAGCTGAGCACTAGAGACCTGGGAGGACCCTCCAGAGCACAGAGTTGAAAGTGATTCCTTCTTGGGCAGGGCAAGAAACTGTTTTTCAATGTTAAACCATCCATATCCCTTGATTTAAAAAAACACAAAAAAAGTGTTTGCATAGCTGAACACAGTGGCATATACCTGTAATCCCAGCGACTTGGGAGGCTGAGGGAGGAGGATCTCAAGTTTGAGGCCAGCCTGAGCAATGTAGCAAGGACCTGTCTCAAAATAAAAAATAAAATAAAATAAAAAGAGCTGGGGATGTGACTCAGTGATAGAACATTTGTCTAGTAAGATCTAGACCCTGGGTTCAGTCCCTAGCACCAAAATAAATAAGTAAATAAAGTATATTAATTTCAAAGAAAATTTAAAGAAAAAAAGTAATGTGAGAATATGTCTTTCTTCATTGCCCGGGACCATCCAGCGACTTTAGTAAGAAAAACGTTTTTCTCTCTTGTTTCCAGGCAGGCTGCCAATTTAAATCCCCTTCTTAAGTAGGAAGAATGAAAAAGCACATTTTTAACAAAACTCATACCTTTGTAGTTCTTGGGGCACATGACTGGCACACTGTTACCCCTAACCTTGAAGAAGTGGGTGGTGCTGTAGCTCAAAGACGACCTCTAAATCCCTGCAAGAGCTTTCAACCAGCAGCAAATAACCTGTCACATCGATCCAGATCCAAATTCCAAACCCGAGGGACAAAACACTTAGTCATCAGTGTCGGAGCTCTGCCGGCACCAAGACAGAAGCCCATGTTCCCAGCTGGGCAATCTCTCCTCCTGGGGAAGGTCCCTCTCTCCTGCAAAAGGCTTCCAATCCCAGACTTTTGGTCAACTGCTCCTTGAGGTATAGTTTTTCTTCTTTTTCTTTTTTCTTCTCTCTCTCCTCTCTTTCTCCTCCTCCTCCTCTTCTCTTTCTCCTTCTTCTTCTTTCTCTTTCTCTCCTTTTTCTTTTTTCTTTCCTTGTTTTCCCCTAGTACCAGGGATTAACCACTGAGCCACATCCCCAGCCCTTTTTTATTTTTTATTTTGAGATGGGTCTTGTTAAGTTGCTTAGGGCCTCGATAAATTGCTGCTTCTGACTTTGAACTTGTGATTCTCCTGCCTCAGCCTCCTGAGCCCCTGGGATTACAGGCATGCGGCACCCACCCAGCTTCTCTCTCTCTCTTTTTTATTGGTGTTGGGGATCAAACCCAGGACCTCGCATAAGTTAAACTCTATCTCCAGCCCAACTGACTGATTCTTCATGAGTCCAAGTCTCAGCTCTTACAAACTGCAACTATGAGGGGGGCAATATGGAAGACTCAAGAGACTGGGGTATAGGTGATGCGGGGGCAGCTCTGGTATTTGGATCAAATGCATATAACAATTCATGTTGTTACTTATAAGCATTTATTATTGTACAGCAACTCCGCTCCTTAATAATAAAAAAAACAAAGTGCAACTATGACTGAGAAAAAAATGTCTTCATGCGGTGCCTTGTGCTTTCAGCTCCTTCTGGAATGTTTGAGAGCTGAGAATGAACCTGGGGCAGGAGGTGGGGGCGGGGATTTGTGTGTCTCCTTTCCACCCCTACCCCATCTTGGGGCTCCCTGCCATTTCCAACAAGCTCATAAACAGAATCTAAAACAAACGGGTTTGTCTGGGCATGGTGGCACACACCTGTAATCCCAGTGGTTTGAGAGACTGAAGAAGAATCACAAGTTCAAAACCAGTTCAGCAATTTAGCCCTAAGCCACTTAGAAAGAGACCCTGAAGGGGCTGGAGCGGTGTCTTGGCAGTTACGGCGCTTGCCCAAGTCCGTGGATTCAAACCTCAGCAACCCACATACACTACAAAGTGTCAGAGCAACGAAAGCCATGTGAAAAACGCAATAAAAATTGATCGTCTCTCACTGTCCTTCTTTCTTCAAAAAAAAAAAAAAGAAAGAAACAAAGAAAGGGACCCTGACCCCCACCAAAAAACATTTTGTCCTGTAATTTTGCACCAACTATTTCTTGCTTAGAGTAAAACCTCTTGCACTAACTTCTCTCAACGCCTCCCTTGAAGTCAGCGTGTGCTTCTTTCTGCCCAGAAAGGTCTTATCTCATTCAATTTCACATTTCTCTGGACTTTCTTAAAGCATTCCCGGCCTAGTATGACCTCACTGCCCTCTATGGATCGAAGACAACGTTCAGACAGGCTCCAGAGCTGCAGAACTCGAGCCTCAGCCTTCCTCCCTGCCACCTTGCTGGCTCTCACCAGGCTCCTCATGTTGGGCCATCAGTCACACAGCAGCTGGGCGGACTCTGGTTGGCTTTGATTAATTTCTGTAATGCTGCCTGGTGGCCTTTCCACTCGTGTGGTGAAGGCCAATGTGACACAAAGAAGCGATGATGGTGGAAGCACAGAGTTGGGCATTTCAGCCCCACTTCACCCAAGGGCTCCGCCATCTGGGAGCTGGGTGGCTGCTTAGCCTCCAAAAGCACCAGACTCTCCCACCGGCTTCATAACACCTGCGAAAAACAGCTGCTTTTTCCCAGTGGTTCCAAGAAAAAGCCTCGGAACTGACTTCCATTGGCCTGGTTCAAGTCCTGTGCCCATCCTGAAGCCATCACTGTGGCCAGGTGGGAGAATCCTGGCAGGCCATGGCCTCATCACACGGCCACCCCACCTGAACTCCATGGCAGAACTCAGAGTGGTAGTGACCAAAAGGGGGACGAATTCAGAAAGACGAGAACGGGCTTTTCTACACCTGTCTACTTAAAAAATTAGAACAAAAACAAGGAAAGACGAGGAAAAACATAGGGGACATAATGTCTCCCATAACCTCTAGACAGATGTGGACCAGTTTCCACAAACCATTTTGTACCTTGATCTTTTTACTTTTTTCTTGAGATTTAGGATCCAAGCTCAGCAAGGAGTTGATACTGTGAGACTGGGTCCAAAAGTATGCTTGAAAAGTTCTTGAGAGAGGGGCTGGAGCGGTGGCTTAGTGGTCCAAGCGCTTGCCTGGCATACATGAGGACCCAGGTTCGAACTCCAGCACCACGTACACAACTAAGTGTTAGAGAAACAAAGGCCAGATGAAAAAAAAAAAAGAATAAATTCATTCTCTCTCTCTCTTTCTATTAAAGAAAAAAAGTTTTTGATAGAAATGACCCACCTGTCCCCGGAAAGGCATCAACCACGGGCACCACTACTCACTGTCTGAAGTTATGCTGGCTGTCACCTCTTTTCCCTGATCTTGTCCGGTGAAGAGACCTCTTCCCAGGAAGGCCTTTGCAGGAGGCCTGAGCCTCCAACTGTGGTCTCCACGGCTGGGAAGTGGAGAAGGCTGGGAAGGACGTCTCTCACACATTTTCACCTCCTCATCAGTGGTCCCCCACTCTGCCTTCTGCTCTCCTCACCTCCGGTGTCCCCTTGGGTGTTGGCTTCAGTACCAATGTTCCAGCACCCTTCATGTTTTTAGTAACAGAGCTTGGGAAGACTTAATAGTAGAATTTCAGTCACCGGGATCTATAGCAGAAGAAATCCTATCATGTGATATCAGGTAGACTTGGGTGGGCGCCCAATATTCATTTATTAAGTAGGTGGCTTTGGGGAAAACACTTCACACAGCATCCAGTTATTTTGAGGATAAACTTGAAAGAAGGACTGTTTTTCAAATATCCATCAGGGGCTCCGGTTGAAAGTAGGCTCACATGCCGGGCAAGCACCGTAACCGCCGAGCCATCGCTCCAGCCCTATTGTTAATAAGTATTATTTATTCACTGGGATTCATGGGAGAGAAATGGGATGGGACTTTCTGTGAACCCCTGCCCTTCTCTGGGCAATGAGGTTTGGACTAGACCTTCTTGTGGCTCTAAGAGCTTGGGATTTCCAGACGCAGGACATAAGGAAAGCCGGCACAATGTCGTAGTGTGCATGTGCCAGGATACCTGCGTGAGTGCTAGAGAGGCATGAGCTCCTATATGCCCCTGAGACCCCAAGCTCTTGCCTTCCTGCCAGCATGTCAGGGTGGTGATCATTTTAATGTTTTGGAAACTCTGAGAGGCAGGCAGGGAGACCAAGGATGGGTTGCCAGCTAGGGCTGGCTGGTCACGTCTTTTCCTTCCCCAGGATGCTTGGAAGGAACAAGCGGGGTGGCTGGGCCTTGGCTGAGTCCTCAGCAACTCTATCACCGTGGAAAAAGGCACGCGGATTTGAGCCCCCCCTGCCGGGTTCTGGCTGGTGGCCAACTGTACTTTCCATGTTCTGCCCCCAAACTGGATCCAGATGTTGCCTAGGAATCTGATGTTAGCTATTGCCTTCTGGGGGCAGCTGGGCCTTCCTACTGTGGGCGGGGTGGGACTCCTCAGACCCTAGAGCCCTGGCAGGGATTTGGAGGGGCCCGGTGTTGATGGGTACCAGTTGATTTTTCTGTAGCAAGGTAGAGGGTGTTTGTTAGCTAACCTGATGTATGGCCAGCTGGCCAGGTTATGGCACATTCATAAAACGCCTGGACAGGCCACCACTACCACACCTGTAATCCCAATGGCACAGGAGGCTGAGGCAGGAAGATCACAAGTTCAAAGCCAGCCTCAGCAACTTAACAAGGCCCTGTCTCAAAATAAATAAATAAACACATAATAAAGACTGGGGATGTTGCTCAGTGGTTAAGAACCCCTAAGTTCAATTCCTGGCACACACACAAAAAAAAGTTTGAACAAGGAGGATTAAGTCTCCTTCAAAGGTCCTAGGATTCCACCTTCATCCTGAGAGCCAGCTGCAGCCAACCTGATCTCCTGTGTTATTAAATTGCTTTCCTTAATTTCCACCAAGAGTGGAAAGGTCAGGCTGTGTAGAGTGGGTGTTGGAGGAGTCCAGGAACTTAGGAGCGATGCTGTATCGCCCCAACTAGTTTGAGCTCTACTGGACGCCATAGACAATCTTCCTTCCCTTCCTCCCAGTCCTGTGAGGCAGACATTAAAAGAAGGTCCCCTCGGAGATCGTCAGGGTAGCTATGCAAAGTAGGTTGTATCAGCTGCTCAGAGCAACTGTCAATCACTCTAAGCTGCCTCTCCAGCACAGGTGGAGGGAGTTGCTGCTGAGCTCCAGGACTGGCTGGCTCAGAGTTCTTCCCTCTCTCCCCGGGGGGTGCACTCATTGAGCTTGGGGGCACCAGGGGTGTGGGAGCAGAAGAGCCAAGAGCCTGGCCCTGGGGGAGCTGTTGGTACTGGGAGAAGCAAATAACAATTGCAACTCCGGACCGAGGGCCCTGCAGAGAGAGAGGGTGGGTCAGGGAGAGGCTCCCACTGGGGGAGATGTGGATCTCTAACTAGGGCAGGGCAGGACAGCACTACACAATCTGTGACTCTAGATTGGCTCTTGATTTAAAAAAAAAAAACAAAACGAGTGCCACAAACAGCATTAGTAGAGTATCTGACTGTCTTTTAGATCATCGTAATGTGTCAATATAAACTTTACTCAATTATATTTAAATCGTAGCACACCTACGATTTAAATCATAGGCACACCTCTAACCCCAGTGACTGCAGGGGCAGGGTGAGGATCAGTTCAAGCTCAGCCTCAGCATCTTGGGAGACCCTGTGTTGTGCATGGTTTAGATGCGAGACAATGCAAGAAAGCGTAGAGGTGAACCGGTTGGGTTATGAAGGCCTTAACATAGTCAGTGCATTAATCCTCTGAGCTGTAGGCAGGCAGGGTATGGCTGGAGGAGGGAGGTCATTGGGGTTGTACCTTTGGGGTATATATTATGCCAGTGGTGAAGGAAGTCTCTCTTTCTCCCCACCCACCTCTCTCTGCTTCCTGCTTCTTGTCCTCAGCGACTTTCCTCCACCATATATTTCTGCCATGATGTTTTGCCTCATCTCAGGCCCAGAGGAATGGAACTGGTTGTCTGTGGACTCTGACCTCTGAAACCGTGGGCCTCAAAATAAAAATAAAGTTTTCCTCCTCTAAAATTGTTCTTGTCACGTCTTTTGATGGCAGCAGTGAAAAATCTTACTAAAACACCGTCTCAAAAACAAAACAAAAAAAATAATAAAAACAACTGGAGTGGATAGCACAGTGGTGGAACACCTTAGGTTCGATCCCTAGCACCACAAATAAATAAGTTAATAGATAAATAACTAATTTGTAGTTGTGTATGAGAATTCCTAGTTCCTAGCAGACACAGCAGAAGCATTTAAGGGCGTTGGGTCAGGGCTGGAGTGGTGGCTCAGCTGTTGGAGCGCTTGCCTGGCCTGAGTGAAGACCCAGGTTTGAACCCCAGCACCACATGCACAACTAAGTGTTGGAGAAACAAAGGCCAGATGAAAAAAATAAATAAAATTGATTCTCTCTTTCTCTCTCTCACTCTCCCTCTATCTTTAAAAAAAAAGGCGGGGGGAGTGATGGGTCTTGGGTTATTCTTCAGTGGTTCAGCAAATAATGCTAATAATAAGTATAGACATTAAAATACAAAAAAAGTGTTCATATTTCAATAACTGGTGAACTTAGATGAAAGAAAAGAGGGTAATCATTATATTATTCTTACGACTTTTCTGAAGGCTTGAAGTTTTCCTAAGTAAAAAGTAAGCAAAAAAGAAAGAAAAAAATAAAAAGATGAAAGAAGTAGGAACAAGAAGAGAAGCCAGAGGAGAGGAGCAGGGAGAGCAGGGCCCCAGCATCCCAGAGAGGAGAGGCCAGCCCAGGAGGGCCACAGAGACTGGAAAGGAAGGAGGGGATGGTGAGGGCAGAGGGAGGAGCTCCAGCCTCAGGTTGCAGGAGAGCAGAGGGGCCTTCTAAGCCCCATGGGGGCACTGACTCTTCCTCCCTTCTTTGTCCTCATTGCTTTGTCCCCAGCACATGTCAGGGGCTCCCTAGTTTTTTTTTCTTCACTTTGGGGGTTACTGGGGATCGAACTCAGGGGCGCTTACCGCTAAGCTACACCCCCAGCCCCTTTCCATTTCCATCACCGGGTCTAAGTTGCCTAGGCCGGCCTGGAATTTTTGACCCTCCTGGCTCAGCCCCCAGAGTGGCTTGGATTCAGGGGCATGCCACTGTGCCCAGCCCCATGGAAGCATTTCTGAGTGTCCTAGAGCTGCTGTTGCAAAGGACCCCCATCTGGGAGGCTTGAACCACAGATTTTGTTGTTCAGCCATTCTGGAGCCTGGGTGTCTGAGATCAAGGTGTCCCTGGGGAGGTTTCCCAGGCTGTGGGGGGATCCACTCACGTCCCCCTGGGCTCATACATGGGTGTCTTCTGCCTGGCTCTTCGTCCCCTCTGTGGATGTCTGTCTCTGTGTCCAACCTTCCCCTTTCTGTAAGGACACCAGTCCCAGTGGATAAGGGCTGACTCTAATGACCTCACCTTAACTGATCACATCGGCAAGCACCTTATTTCGGAATGGGATCCCATTCTGAGATACTGGGGGTTAGGACTTCAACATAGGAGCCTTGACGGGGATCCGAATCAACCCCAAACAGGGCGGCAGGAAATGGGAGAAAAGAGTGAGGTGAGGGGGCATCTGGGACAGCGTGAAGGACAGAGCCGGTGGGGGCTGGGCAGTGGGCTGACCCAGACGCTGACTCTGAGGCTGTTTGGGGTGGGTGTGGGGACAGCAGATGAGAATTAAACGAAAAGTATTGAAGGCCTCCGTTTCTGGGTGGCCCAGAGCACTGAACAAAACCAAACCAAAGGGTGATGCTTTGGCTCAGATGGAGGGAAATTTTTATGCACAGAAGGGGAAGGGAGGTCCCCTGGGAGTGGGAAGTGAGATGGTGGCTTTATTCCTCCCTCCACTGTTGCCTTTGCACCTAGTCTGTGAAGGCTTGTGGCTACACTGAAGGCCTCAGGTAATCCAGTATCCAGCGTGATCCAGACCCCATTCTCCCATTGAGGTCTCACTGGGACACTGGTCACACGTGGGTCACTCTGGGGGAAGCTGAGGGTCTGCTGGCTGGGTTGGGAGGGGCTCAGGGAAAGGTTCTGCCCACACATACCTCTCTATGGGATACTACCTGGCTGGGCTGGTTACAGAGTGGACACTGGCAGGCCCTAAATGGAGCAGGAAACCTAGACTTTGATCTGGATTCTATCAGTAATGACGGCTGGATCTCTCACTGGAGACAGAGGTCCTCTCTGAGCCTTGGTTTCTTCATCTGTGTAAATGAAGTCAGTGGCTGGAAATTCAAAAGGGGTGGTATTATAGGGGAAGCATGGACTTGAGTCGGGGCAGGTCTGGGTTTACATCTCTGTTTTCTTGTTTGGTATGACTGGGCAAGTCAGCCTGGATCAGCTAGTGCCTCATCTGTGAAATGGACACAATGTTCGCTCCCTCCAGGGTTACTAACAATAGCACTCACCTCAATGCTGTGCACGGAGCAGCTTAGCCGAGCAGCTTAGCCCGGGCCTGTGATTCATTTTGTTATTAGTAATAGTCCTTTGTAAGCCCTGAAGGGCTGCACACACACACACGTCATCGTTATTAATAATCAACCATGATTAGGCGCAAACCTGAGTCACTTAGGAAAGAGGCCTGAGGATGGACGCCTCTGGCTGCAAGGTTCTACCTCTTCCAGGGAGGCCCCTTCCAACCCCAGAGCTGGAATCCTGAGTCAAGTCCTGATTGAGGGTTGTTGTGTGATATTCATGATATTCATGTTCCCTTCACAACAGAGTCATCAAAGCAAGGGACAGCCAGGCACAGTAGCACACACCTATAATCCCAGTGGCTTGGGAGGCTGAAGTAGGAGGATCACAAGCCCAAGACCAGCCGCAGTCTTAGCAAGGGCTTAAGCAATTTAGCAAGACTCTGTCTCAATATTAAAAAAAAAAAAAAAAGAAAGAAAGAAAGAAAAGAAAAGAAAAGAAAAAAAAGACTGGGGATGTGTCTAAGTGGTTGAGTGGCCCTAGGTTTAATCTTCTGTACCAAAACAACAACAACAACAACAACAATAATAATAAAAATAAAGGAGAAACTGTCCCGCCAAGAGGAGGCTAAGAAGACTTGGTGACTACATGTAACATGGTGTCCTGGAGCAGAAAAGGGCCGTTAGGTAGCGCTAAGGAAAGCAGACTTTGGTTAGTAGGAACGTACCGTTATTAGTTCGTTAGCATGTGATCACACAATGCCAGCGTTAGCAGTCCAGGGCTGGGATGGACTCTCTTCAGAGCAGCCTCAGTCCTCCTCTTGGGGCTGGGTTCTTCTCAATCCCCAGTGCAGATGTGTCCAAGGCCCACTCTCTCCAAGGTAGAGGGACCTGAGCCCCGGCGTTTCTGTGAATCACAGCAGCCTTGGGTCTCTCCTTAACCTCCTTGGGGAACTGCATCTTGAGGGGCAGGGCCAAGGCTGGCCAGTGGTGGGTGGGTTACTGAAGTGCTAAGAGGATCAACGCAGTCTATAGCCTTCTCCTGGGGGTCTTCAAGTCTCTCCAACTCCCTTTCCAAGGCCCCTACCCCCAGTGCTATGTCACCTGCTCTGTGTATTCCTGAAGGAACATTTATGATTCATCACAAGAAAGGTGGCCAAGCCCCTTAAAGTAATTGAGGTCCTTCCTTATTCTCTCCCCACTCCCCCTCTTTCCCTGCTTTGTACCCTGCCACTGCTAAGCCCCAGAGTCTTCTCCTGCACTCTGCTGGCTCACAGAGCTCTCCAGAGTCCCTGCTCCGCCCTTTACGACCCACACTTCTCAAAGTGCACAGCAGAGAGCTGGGCCGTCCATCACGCAGCAGCTGCCTCCACGGGACACAGCTGCATCTCCTCTCACCATTTTTATTCAAGTATGACTTACAGGCTGAACAGAGCTTGGGCACAACTCTGTGAATTTATTCAAACTGAACACACTGCGTAACAAGTGCCTGACCAAAAGGTAGGACTTAGCTAGTGATTACTCTTGGAGTAGGGGGGGTCAGCCTAACTTCTTACAGTTTGGTTGTTTGTTTTTCCAGGAGCTCACTCATGCTGGGCAAACGCTCTTCCACTGACCTATATTCCCGTTCTCAGCACAAATCATTGGTTTTTGTTTTTTTGGGTTTTTTTTTAGAGAGAGAAAGGGAAAGAGAGAGAGAAAGAGAGAGAATCAATTTTATTTAGTTTTTCATGTGGCTTTTGTTGCTCCAACACTTTGTTGTGTACGTGGCGCTGGTGTTGAACCCGCGTCCTTGCATATGCCAGGCAAGTGAGCCCCAGCACAAATCATTTTCGTCTGTTTCTGTTCTTTGTATCAATGGACTCGTACCCTCGTACCCTATGTGCTCCTTTGTGACTATGAGGTTTGCCTGCATTTTTTTGTTTTTTTGTTTTTAAGAGAGAGGGATAGTGAAAGTCAATTTTTTAATTTAATTTTTCACATGGCTTTTGTTGCTCCAACACTTTGTTGTGTAGGTGGTGCTGAGGTTTGAACTCGCATCCTCATGCATGCCAGGCAAGCGCCTTAACCGCCAAGCCGTGGCTCCAGCTCCAGCCCTATCCATCCCACTCTCGATGGGCATTTGCACTCTTTCTAGCTGGGGGCTGTTGTATGGATTGTGCTGCTCCGAAAGGTCTTGCGTGGGCCTTTCGGAGAACACCTGTATTCTGTTGAGTATGGCAGAACTGGGCCATAGGAGATGCATCTGTTTCCAGTTTTCCAAAGCAGGTGTAACAATTTACATTCCTGTCATTGGTCAGAGTTCCAGTTGTTCCAAATCTTCCCCAGCACTTGGTGTTTTCATTTGGTTGCTGCTTTAACAATAATGACAGCACCATAAACACTTAGCATGATCCAAGAAACTCACATGCGTTGCTGTGAAGCTGCTTTCAGAAGCAAGGCTGAACCTGCCGTGGCCCCTGCCTTGTCTCGTGCTGTTGCTCTCCTCTCTGCCTGCAGCTTCCCTGGCGACCTTCCATCATTTCCTCATGCCATTGTCCCACCTACCTCAGGGTAATTCCCTACTTGAGAGTAATCTGCAGATTACCACCAAGATAGGCCCACATTGCCTGCCACACAGGACCTATCGCTGAGATTTGCAAAGGAGAGTTTATTTGCATGGCTGCCAAGTATGGAGGTGGGAGACCCACATCTCAGATCTGTTTCTCTGAGACTAGGTTTTGGGGATACTTATGGGATAAAGAGGCAAGGTGAAAGGTGAAGGGATCTATAAATAAATGACCAAACTTCACAGCTCTTTGTGGGACCCACACCCAGAAAATGGTGGCATTAGCATGATCTGAGTGTGGAGTCTCAGTCCTCTGACATCAGAGGACACTTGCACAGGTCCAAGTGAAGACTCAGTGGTTTTTCACAAAAAAGCAGGATTCGCATCCATGAAAAATAACCAGGCGACCATCAGCATCAGGACCCACATGGCAGGCACTATCTACAGTGGAGCTAGTGGGAGACTAATAATATATTCCCCAGCTGTGTGACTTGCAAAATTAGTGATTTTTAAAGTCAACAAAAGGTTGGGCATGGTGGCACATGCCTATAATCCCAGCGGTTCAGGAGGCGGAGGCAGGAGGATCACAAGTTCAAAGCCGGCCTCAGCAATTTAAGCAAGGCCCTAAATAACTTGGTAAGACCCTGTCTCAACATAAAAAAATTTTTAAAAGGGGGGCTGGAGCCGTGACTCAGCAGTTACAGCACTTGCCTGGCATGCACAAGGACCTGGGTTCAAGTCCCAGCACCACATACACAATGAAGTGTCAGGAAAACAAAAAAACCAGATGAAAAGATGGAGTTGATTCTCTCTTCCTCTTTCTCCTTCTGTCTCCCTTTCTCCCTCTCCCTCTTAAAAAAAAATTACAAAAGGGTTGGGGATGTGGCTCAGTGGTCAAGTGCCTTTGGATTCAATCCCTGGTACCCCAAAAATAATAAAGTTGACAAAAGCAAGTAACTGAGAGCAAATGAAGCCAGAGGGTCTTCCCTCGATTTCAGGATCTAAATTCCAGGTTAAGCGTGGCTTCCCCGGAGCCTACCTGGCCTGACAGTCAAGCCCCACTCTGCCCTTACAGCACATAGTGTCTTGGTAATTTTTCACTTCTATTTGTGCTTGTCTCATGGTCTTTCACCTCCGCTGTACTGGAAGTTGAGAGGAGAAGGGGTAGCATCTGTTTTCTCTCCATTCGGTCTCTTGTGCAGAAAGCGAGTCCAGCATCTAAAAGGTCCTCATATCAACCAGGATTTGGTTGATAAGAGACAGAGAGCCTCAAAGAACCGGTGACTCAAAGAAATGATATTTACTTTTGTCTTGTGTAAACAAAACCTGGAGGCAAGGATTCCTGGTCTGATTGCTGACCCCATGATTATCAGAACCCAGGGTTGGTTGCTCTGCCATCCTCAAATCTTGGCTTTGGCATCATGGTCCATGAAGAGTGCTCGAAAAATCACTTTCAAATTCCAGCTAGCAAGGAGGAGGAAATGAGGATCGTGCTTGTTTTAACGGACACTTTCTGAGAGTTGAACTAATACTTTCATTTATATTTCCAATTTGCACAATCACATAAGCAAAGAACATGGGGGAAATATAATCTACTTCAAATGACTGTGTTCCCAGCTAAAAGCTGGGGCTCTATTTCCAAGAAAGGGAGGTATTTAGCATCTGCCATAGCCCTCAATCCATGTTGATTGAATAGAAGTTTCTCCTTTAGCCCTCACAGCCCTCTGAGCTGGGTATTCGCATTCCCATTGTAAAGATAAGTACACTGAGGCAAGGTAAAGAAATCTGCCAAAGGTAGTACATGTGCTCCCCTAGAGCCCTGGGGTGTCTGGTGCCAGGTTTAGACCAGTTACTAGCTCTCTCTGGCACCCTGGACTTTCTTTCCAACTCCTCCCTCTTTCCCCATCTGTACCATAAAACTGTGCATCCTTTAGTCTCTGAAATTCTGAGTTCCCACAACGAATCTGAAAGTCCACAGCTTCATAGAGCCAGAACTTTTTAGTTCCCAGCACAGGGCTGTAGGCAAGGGATGGTGGAAGTCTAAGTTTAGCTCCACTGGGGCTGACCTCCATCCTTCCCACTGAGGGCTCTGACAGCCAGAGACGACCTGCTTCTGGCCTTAGCCTTCCCCAGACTACCCCATCCTCCCCTTCCCTCAGGCCCCGTGAGCCTCCCTCCTGCTTAGCTTCCAACAGCTCTCTCACCGTGCAGCCCAGCAATGCAGGATCCCAGGTGGAGGAGGCCATCTCAGGTCAGGGACGGGGAGGCTGCCCTGACTGTGCATGAGCCAAGAGGTGCTGGGAACACTGACTGGTTTCTGGGTGTCTGGTCCTAACCAGTTCTCCTCCCCACCTGGGCCTCCTGGCAGCGTCCCCGTTTGCCTTTGACATGAGCTGCAGACTGAGGCAAAACATCTCCTTTCCCCACCACCCCAGCACACCCACCAAAGCACCCCACACCTTGACTGTCTCCCTGGAACACCCGAGTGTGAACCTCCTAGAGCAGAGCTTTCCCACTGCCACCACTGTCCATGTCACCGGCAAGGACTCAGCATCTCAGGCTAAGCAGGTGGAGGGAGGGCAAGGGTCTCAGCAGAAAGAACTGTGGGTGCAAGGGTTGGGGGCAGCTGGAAGGGCTGCCAGTGTATGCGAAGGAGTTTGGACTCTACCCTGAGCAAACGGGACATCCGAGGGTTGTAAGCACCCTGGTCACAGTGTGAAGACTGGCTGTAAGGGGCCAGGAGTAGAGCCAGTCCCATGACCAGATCCTCCCTGCATTCATCACCTGTCTCCAATCCTAACTGAGAGGTTGAAGCAGAACTGTCTGAGTCCCTGGGTGTAAAGTAGGTATTCAGTAAACTTCTCTCGGCTGATACTGTTTGCTTTCCATGTCAATGTGATGCCCACAAATGTCCCAGAGAAAAAGGGAGAGCCTGTCTCTGAAATGCTTGGGACCAGAATTGCTTCCAATTTATATTTGGAATATTTGCATATACATAATGAGATGTCTTGGGGACAAGATCCAAGTATAAACATGAAATTCACTTGTTTTATTCACACCTTATACACGTAACCTGAAGGTGATCTTATATAATATGCTTAGTAATTTTATGCATGAAACAATGTTTCCTGGTGTGGAATTTTCCACTTTTGGTGGTGGTGTTTTGGCGACAAGTTTCTGGTTTTGGAGTATTCTGGCTTTCAGATTTTCTGAGGTGCCTGATTCTTCATCCTGTCACGCACCTTAGGTCCTGGTGAAACATTCTTCATTGCTGATTCTGAGACCAGCAGGTGGGAACCTGCTCTCCTGGGAGCCCAACTAGGAACTGGCCGATTCTTGCTCAGGAATTGCAGGCTTCTAGGGGCCTGGGGGGACACTTACTTGGAGAGGGCCCCAGTTTCCATTTGGGGGACTGGAAGTCAGGGCCAGACGTTGGGTGGGAGTTTCTGGACTGAAGGGAGGAAGGTGATGCCTACTTCCCATCGCTCACTCTGTCCAGGTGGGGAGGGTGCAACACTCAGAGGGAACGAGCCCAGACAGTGGAAAAGACTGGAAAACCCCAGCCCAGGCCTGGTGGCCGAAGGATGTCTGGCTGAGAGAGCACTTCCTGGAAAGCCTATGCTCACTTATGGGATGTGCTGTTTTCCCAGAGGCACCTAGCAACCAAAATAGCCCGGGCTGAGGCAGGGAAGGGGTATGAGTCAGCTGAGGCTTGGTGGGTGACTGGGGACTAGGACAGGGTGTGAGGGCTCTGCAGTGAGGCAAGCCTGAGTTGAATCCCCACTGTGTCTGGGTAAAACTCTCACTTCCCCTGATCCTTGGCCTTGGTGAAGTGGGGAATCAATAAGAGATGTGGGATTCCCCGTGGTCGTCACCAAGCGTCTGGTGGGCTCGTGGTAAGCAGAGCCAAGATAGAGTCTGAGGATGCTGGTGTTGCCTTGGAAACCCAGAGCACTTCCAAGGTCTGCCTGTGGAAAGACAGCTTGACCTCAGGCCGAGGGGGGCATGGCAGACATGTAGAAGAACAAGCCACCTGTGAGAGGGGGTGACAAGGACCACTAGATGCCAGGAGGAGCGGGAAACCTGGAGCTCAGACCACAGAGCAGGCGCAGCAGCCCATGAAACTGGCTGGAGGACTGGAGTGCAATTCTAGCTCAGGCGCCAGGGTGGTCAAGGCAGGCTCTGCTCAGGGACAGGGCAGTCCCAGACTCCTGGTTCCCTTGGGTAGGGAAATAGCCAGATAGCCCCAGACACTAAACTAAACCAGCTTTGGGGAAGCCATTTGCCAGTCTGACTCTGACCAAGGCAGCGCCCTGACAATGACATGGAACACCAAGGGCGTCTGTCTCCATGTCTGCATGCAGCCCCAGTTAGAGCCAGGCCAGTCAGCTCTCTAAGGTCTCCAGGGAAGATGTACTTGTCTGGCACACACGGGCAACTTGCAACGGCAGCAGAGTGCCTGGGAAGAGAGCTTTGGGCTTGGTTCTGGGAGTGTGCATGGGAGAACAAGGAAAGACCACCTTTGCTTGGGAAGCTGACTCTAGGTACAGCGAGCTGTTCCCGGCTGGCTGCACTTTAGGGGGCAGCTGATAAAACTCTGTCAGGCCCTACCCAGTAGGTCTGGGGTGGGGGGCTCCCACATCTGCTAATGAGGTGACTGCTGCATGGGGAATCAGAAGAATCACACAAGGAATCAGAAGAGCAGGGCTGGAGGGGCCCTCTGAGATCAATGCGGGGAAACTGAGACCTTGTCACACTGCTACTGAAGGACATGTGACCAGAGAGTCGGGGGCTGCTTTCAATCACTATCAACACTGCAGGGATGTGAATGCACCCTGCAGAAAGCAGAGGGCAAGTCTGTGACCCTCCTTCATCCCAGGGAGGAAATGAGTGGCTTGTATGTTCTCCAGAGGAAATCCTCAGAGTCACTGTGTCATGAGTGGGGAGGTCCCTTGGCAGAACTGCAGTGGACTGCTAAGGCAGGAGGGAACAGGCCCGACGCAGGGAACTGGGCTCCCGGAGATGGCTGTCTCCTGTGGTGGAGCTCTGAGACCCTAACACCCAGCACCCGGACCTGCCTGGCCTGTGGGTGGCAGTGGTGTAAGGATGTCCTGTCTTTGGAAGCCTTAGCAATGTCTCTGTGACTGAGCGAGGCCCAGAGTCTTCAGTCTAACCAGGAGCCCCCGGGGTGGGACATCCCACATGGGAAGTGAGGCCTTGTCCTGGAGTCTCGGCACAGCCCCAGACAGGGAAAACCATGGCCAGCACAGGTCTGTACCCTTGGCCTTCTCCAGGAGCCTTCCGCACGCCTCTGGGGAAGTACGTGGTGCTCAGCCCATGTGGAACCAATGCGTCTGTCTTCTTTCACTTGTTCTTGCCCATCCAACCTGTTCTCCACCCAGCAGCAGACAGAACCTTTCTGACATCAGGGTGTTCCTGGATTGCTCCTTCCTGTAACGTGGCCACAGCCCCACTGAGGCCATGTGGAAGTGAGTGAGCTTTCAAGTGACCCCAGCACCCAGCTTTCGCAGTCCCCAGTTATCACAGAAAGCCAGCTCCACTGTGCCCTTTCTGCACTTCTGAACTATGGAAACCGTGAGAGATAACAAATGATTTTTGTTATTTAAGCTACTACATTTGGGGATAACGAGTTACACAGCAGTAGATCCCCTGACCAACACCCCTTCCTTGTTAGGTGCTCCCTGCACCCACCTGCTGCCTCTGTGTTGCCACCATGCCTGTTAATATGCATGAGTCAAGTCTCATTCCCTTGCTAGGAGGTGAGGTCCATGAGGGCAGGAGCCTGGTCTGTTGTGCCCACCGTTTGCTGCCTAGCCTGGAACACCTGGCTTTGAATTCAAAGCATGAACCTTGAGTAGCTGAAACTGAGGAGCCTTCACCAGTGACCTCGAGAAGGAATTGAAGCACTTCCAGAATGTTCTGGTTGCTCCTCTGGGTCAAGGACACCTGATTGGCATGCAGCTGGGCACTGGCAGTTGACACTGAGTGAAGTGGTGCCCTGGGATGGTGGGGACTGGGTATGTGGCAGCCAAGGTCAGACTGCTATAGCTTCTGGAGCAGAGGCTCTGACACGCCGACTCTCATGCTCTGCCTGCCTCGGGCCTACTTGGCAGCTCTTCCTCCTGGCTGATGATCCTTTGGTCTCCTCCCATTCTTTGGGGCTTTGGTCCCTACCCCACCCCTACCCTGACCCAGCATGAGGGCTGGGAGATGGAGGCGCACTTGCTCCCTCTGCATGCTTCTTGTGTCTTGGTCTTGCACCCTTTCACACCTCCTCCCACATGTTCATGGTCCAGTAAGCCTTCCAGAATGGACCCCCTTATGTCTTGGGTCACCTTTGTCACTTGTCACATCCTGATGTGACAGCCATCGACTCTGGTTACTACCACTGGAAGCCTCATCATCGCTAAGGGAACAAACAACGTGATGTTATTTTAGCCAGCTGTTTCATCACTGTGACCAAAAGACCTGACAAGAACAATGTAGATGAGGAAAAGTTTGGGGCTTACAGTTTCAGAGGTTCAGTCCACAGATGGCCAGCTCCATTGCTCTAGGCCTGAGTGAGGCAGAGCATCATGATGGAAGGGCGTGGAGGAAGAAAGCAGCTCAGGACATGGCAGTCAGGAAGCAGAGAAGAGCTCAGCTCACCAAAAACAAAATATAAATCCCTCAAAGGGAGGCCCCCAGTGACTACCTCCTCCAGCCACACCCTGCCTGCCTGCAGTTACTGCCTGGTTAATCTGTATCAGTGAATCAGTCTCATACCTCAGTCATCTCACCTCTGAAAATGCTTGCATTGTATAACACACGAGCTGTCGAGGGACACCTTATATCTAAACTATAACAAACAGCCTCAAGTCACCTCAAATGAATGTAAGTAGGCAGAAGCTCATGGTGTAAACAATATAAGAAAATGCTCCCCACACCAAACTCTCCTTTAAAACATTTTCATAACTTTCTCCCATTCAATCCCTCCCATCCCCACAGCAACCTCATCTCTTTTTTTTTTTTTTTAAGAGAGAGGGACAGTGAGAGACAGAGAAAGAGAGAAACAACTTTATTTAGTTTTTCACATGGCCTTAGCTGCTCCAACACTCAGTTGTGTACGTGGTGCTGGGGTTTGAACCTGGGTCCTCGTACTTGCCAGGCAAGCGCTGAAACCGCTGAGCCACCGCTCCAGCCCCAACCTCATCTCTTGACAAGCAAACAGAAGTATCTTAGGAGACATGGGGGCAGGGGGAGGGCATAAAGTCTTTGCCACCATCTGTCCTTGGAAGTTTTTACTTGATTCTCGTGTCTTCTTGCCTCCAAGCTTTCCCCTGAGGCCTGGATGGGTCCTGTCCAGTATGAACTGGCCTGGCGTAGCCCTTGTTGGGTAAGGGAGCCCCATGCCTCGCCCCGTGCCTTGCCTCCTGCCTCATGTGCTAATTTTTCTTTATTCTCATTTTCTAGTTTTATAAACATATTGGCCTATTTGTAGGGCCACAGAACAAAATTTATATCTTGCAATTCTTGAAACAGCTTCTTGAGCTTCGGACGTTCAAGGAGTCACAGCACTTTCCCGACCCTGCCCCCACCACCGGGTTGGGAAGCCAGCAGACCTTTCCACTGTGCTCAGGTGGCTAAGGCCATGCTTCTGCTCACACTGCTGAAGTCTGCCCATCCAAGCTAGGAAGAGGACAGCTATGGTCTAGAGCCAAGGGAGCACAGGTGCCTGGTGGCTCTGCCCACAGATGGATGAATGCTGTTGGGGGTCGAGGGTGGTGTCGTGGCTGACCTAGGCATCAGCTGAGGCGGGGCTCCCTGCCTTGCTCTGGGTGCCCAGCCTCCTCCTCTTAGCCCTGATTCATGCCTTCCTCGACGAATGCTGCTTGGGGGCCCTGCCAACACTCGGCATGGGTCGCCAGCCGCCATTCCAGTCATTTCCATGACAGCACGCATCTCCTGTTCCCTTCCCCTCTATGGTGCACACAAGGGCTTGGGAATTTACTGCATCTCGAGGCCCTGGGCCTGGGTTTGCAGCGATGACTCAGGGCTGAGCTGCCTTTTTCCCTGGAGGCTTTTCTTAGAAAGGGATGGGCTCAGGTAGCTTTCTGCACCCCCTTCCCCTCTTCCTTCACCCAGTTTCTTTCCAGCCTTCTCAGCTGGGCCTTCTTGGCATCTGCAGCTTGCCTGGACTTGCCCCTGGACAGCAGTCTGGTAGAGGATCCTGCTGGAGGCACCCAAGGGCCACCGAATTGCCAGCCTGTGAATCTCTAGGGAATCTTCACATGTGAGTTCAGAAGGGACTTGGCCTTTTGCTGGGCAGCAGAGGCACAGAGAAGAGTCCTTTCAAATTGTGTGTCTCCCCGCACTTACCTTGTGTAGTGTACTTCCCATGGCCCTGAACGCGAGGTGGCTTCTTTTCTTTCCGTGTGTGTGTGTGTGTGTGTGTGTGTGTGTGTGTGTGTGTGTATGGGTAGGGGTGGTGCTGGGGAGTGGTGGTTGGCTGGGCACAAGGATAGGAACTGATCAGATCAGCAGTGGGCACTGACCAGAGACTGCACATCTAAAAAGTGATCGGCAAAGAGTTCTAGAGCAACAGACTCTGACCCATGGGGTGGGATTAACTAAACCAGTCAGATCTGGACCAGACTAAAGAACACACAGGGCTTGGGCAGCTGAGAGCAGGGGTTCAGAGAAGATCAGAGAAGCCACCAGAGATCCTGGAGCCAGGGTTACTGCCACCCCACACCATCGAAGGCTACACAATGCCATGGCTTAACACCCAGTCTGCTGTAGCGGTATTCCTCCCATCATACCACCCTCGCCACCGCTCCTCTCTTGGCGTCCTCTATCCAACTGAACTTGAGCTCAGGATTTTTGTTTTCTAGAAGTTTATAAATTATAAATTTTGCGTTTACACTTATGATCCATTTTGAGTTAATTTTTGTCTCTGGTGTGACACATGGGTAGAGGTTCATTTTTTGGCTTATGGATTATATTTGTTTTTCCATGCTGTATAACAAATGATCAAAAATTTAGTGGCTTGAAGCAACACACATCTATTGTGTCACAGTGCTCATGGGTCGGGAGTCGAGGCACCACTGAGCTATGTCCTCTTAGCTTCTCCCAGGCTGCAAACGGGGTGTTGCCAGAGTCCTCCTCAGGAGGTGTAACTGCAGAGAATCTGCTTCTGATCTCCTTTGGGCTGTCAGCAGAATTCATTTCCCTGCGGCTGTAGAGCTGAGGGCCCTGCTCCTGGCTGCCTCCTCAGCTCCTGCAGGTTTCTCACGATTGGGTGGAGTGTTGGTTCTCCCAGCACATCTGCCTATTTACCACTCGGCAAAGAGTCTGAGGCAGTGGCAATGGAGATGGAGCCATGGCCTATTGATTAGAAATAGGTCGCAGGTCCTGCTCACACTCAAGGACAGAACACCAAGGGGCAAATGTCATGGGGCCATCTAAGGCTGCCCATCTTGTGGACATGCCATTTGCTGAAAAGACCATCCTTTCTCAACTGAACAGGCTGTATGCTTTTGTACAAAGTGCATTTAACCATATTTGCCTGTATCTATTCTTAGACACTCCCTCCATTCCATTGATCTCTGTTTACTCTTTTGCTAATAATATGATGGCCTAACGACAGCAGGGCTTTGTGTGTGTGTGTGTGTGTGTGTGTGTGTGTGTGTGTGTTACTGGGGACTGAACCCCACTAGCACTGAGCCCTTTTCATTTTTTATTTGGAGACAGGGTCTTGCTAAGTTGCTGAGGCGGGTCTTGAACTTGCAATACTCCTGCCTCACCCTTCTGAGTCTCTAGAATGACAGGCGTGCGCCAGTACGCCTAGCACATTACTATAGTTTTATACCAAGTCTAGAAATCAGGTAGCGTGAGCCTGCCAACTGGTTGTTTTTTTCCAAATTTCTTTTTGCATATTCTAGGTCCTTTGTTGTTCCATATACATTTCAGAATTAATTTGAAAAAAAAAAATACCAAAAACCCTGCTTGAATGTTGATTAGAGTTGCTCTGAATCTACACAAGTGATTTAAAGAAAATAAACTGAGTCAAGCTGGGCACAATTGTGCAGGCCTGTATCCCAGTGACTCCGGAGGCTGAGGCAGCAGGATCGCAAGTTCAAACCCAACCTCAGCAACTCAGTGAGACACTGAGCCCGGTGGTTAAAACCAGTGCTCCTGGGTTCAATCCTTGGCACCAAAAAAATTAAAAAGAAACCTGAGTCAAGATTAGAAACTGGATTTGAGGCTGAGGATGTAGCTCAGTGGTAGAGGGGGGAACTTAGATCTGTCCCTAGCACCACACATGCATACATACACAAATAAAAATAATAATAAAAACTGATGAGTTTACATTTTTTAAAACTCCAGATTTCTAGGTTTTCTTGAACTTTGAAAAGACAGAGTCCCACAGGACACAACCAGCTGCATTCCCTCCCTGCCAAGACGGGCCATGTGCTCAGCGTCCCTGGGACTCTGTAGGGCTTGCTGCCCCAGTTACTGGCCTCCCAGGCACTGGAGGGTGTGGTCTGTGAGGCTCCTCTGCTCTGACTCTGGGGTCCGGTGCTCTCAGACCCATCTTTCTTCTGGCTAATGGTTTCTCATTGTTCAGAACCTGGGGCATCTTGGAGCGCTTCCCAGATCTAAGTGGGGTGAGGACTCTGGACTTTCTGTCTCATGACTCCCTGTGCTTGTCCCTCCCAGTCCCCCGCCCAGGAGTGAGGGGCTCAGAGTGTATCTAGTTCAACATCTTTCTCTCCCAGTGAGCCCCTGGGGGGGTCACGGGTCTTCGGCTACATCCCCAATGCCCACCACTGACAAAGTGATGGGAGATGAGACAGGTAGGTGACAGAAGCCACAGTTCCCATGGCAGGACCCTGCTATGTGTCTCACAGCTGCGTGCTCCCTGTGCCTCCATGTGGAAGCTGCCAAAAAAAGTGATGACTGAATAAAGGGACCGTAGGAGCTGCCACTCCACGGGGGACCTCCTGGAAGTGAACTCCATTAGCTTATTCTAAATCTCACGATGCTTGGCATCTGTGGGCTCACAGCTGTCCAGTCGAGTTCCTGCATAGGGACTTCCTGGGACACTGACATCCAGGGAGGGGAAGGGGTGAGCCCCAGGGAATCCCCAGCAAAGTTGGGACAGGGTTGGGGTGCCCTTGACCTGAGAAGAGCCGGGCTTGTTGGCAGCAGGAGGAGGGGTTCCACCCTCAGTGACCTACAATCACTCCCCAGAGAGCAACAGGAGTTGCTGGGGCCTGGAAGCGTGAATTCCACTCTGGACAGATGGTTGCAATTATCCAGTGCAGGACAGGCAGGAGAGGAACAAGCACACTCGCTCAAAGACGGTGCCGCAAAGGGGCCAGCTGGATGCAATTCGTTCATGGTTCCAACCTGAAAACAAAATAGCCTTCTTTTTGCTGTTTTGCTCCGGTCCACTAGCTGGACATATGGTTCTAAAAATGTTACACAATTTTTATAGACTAGAAAAATGTGGTTTTTCTTTGAAAGTGTTGCCTGTTGGCTTTCTGCAGATGGCCTCTTAGATTCCTCTTGAGGTCCCCTTGGTGGGGAGGGCCTAACCCTAAGGGAGATGGATTCCCCCACCTCTGCTCTGGGGCTTGGTGGTTCTGAATACGGCAGAGGCTAAGGGTGATGATTTCTCTCTCCTGGGCACAGGAACTTGGAGTCCTGCATAGGAGTCCTAGACCCCTGCCTTCCAGCACTGTTTCCTTCATACTTTTGTAAATGGTCCTGGTCTGACCAGCTTGACAGGAAAGCAAAGGAACCCTTTTCACAGCCTGTTAGAATCAGGGTGGTGGTCACTTTGATGGGACTGGGGTCTCAGGGCAGTGGGGAGCGACTCTGGGGAGCTGAAATGGTCTTTTCTCCTTCTGGGTGGTTGGCGATGCTGGATACTCCCTGTGTGAAGACCCAGCAAGCTATATATTTGTGATCTGCATTCTCTTCTATATGCCAATTATATATTTTTTTTAAATTGACAACGAATACAGGAACTAGTCCCACCTTGATTATATAGGGCTTACCAGGTATAAACTGACTATGACTTTATCTTGTCAAGCAGGGTGACCAAGAGTAAAAATAGGGAAAAACAAGGCTCAGAGTAGTTAAGGACTCTTCAGTAGAGGTTGTATATCAAGTCAAGAATGAAGAAGAGGGGCTGGAGTGGTGGCTCAGTGGTTACCGCACTTGCCTGGCATGTGTGAGGATGTGGGTTCAAACCCCAGCACCACATACACAATGAAGTGTCAGAGCAACGAAAGCCACAGGAAAAACTGAATAAAATTGATTCTCTCTTAAAAGAAAAAAAAATAGGGGTTGGGGATTTAGCTCAGTGGCAGAGCACTTGCCTAGCACGCAGAAGGCCCCGAGTACAGTCCTCGGCCCTGGAAAAAAAATAAGAAAAAAAGAAATAAAAGAAAAAGGAATGAGTATTTACTTCTAAACAAATACAACTTTATTTTTTATTCCTAAAGAGGAACCAGATGCATTTTCTTGCTACAGGGAAGGTCATGAAGTCCTGCCGTGACAGGACTGACTTACCCAAGGATGGGACAAATGGAGACCAAAGCTACAGACCACGGCTTGCTGTAGAAGAGACAGACGGTCCCTGCTCAGGCACTTTAGGAAGATTTATCCCTGATCATTTAGTCCCAGGCAACAGTTGCCACTCTTGGGCATCATATACAGCTGACACCAAAGCAGTGCATCCCAGGCCCCATCCTTACCCTTCAGAACACTGTGGGATGGAGCTGGGTTGGCTCGGAACTCAGGCTCTTTCTGTTCCAAGAGTCAGAGAAGACTGGATCAGGAATTGTCTCCAAGATGCAGCAAGACAGGCTCCGGAAGGGTGTTTCCAAAAAATAGTGAGTACCCTGCTGGCCTCCCCCTCCGGCCTCCACCCAAGGAAGAAAGGCAGACACATCTTTTAGAACATAGTGGCCCTCTTCCCTGACCTCTCCAGTCGCTGAAAAGTTCTGAGTTCCTGGAAAGCTCCCACACCATAGCCTTCCTTTCCACATGCTATCTCCCCTGCCAGGACTGCTCTTAATCCACAGCCCCGTCAGCCATGCTGGGCTCCTGCCCATCTACCCTTGGGTCCCTGCCCTCCTTGCCTAGCATCCTACAGGGGTGTGTCCCACCAGACAGTTAGTCTTTGGAATGTATGGACAGAGGTTTGCTGACATCGCTGATGAATGACCCCCTGAAACACTCAGTGGAGGGACTGAGTGCTGTTCTTTGAATGTGGAGAGAGACCTGGCTTCAGGTCTTGACTGCTGACCACAGAATGGCTCTGCCTCAGCCTCCTAGTCTGTGAGATAACCAGTTCTGCTGTGGAGGTGGACTCCAGTGGGAAGTTGGTAAGCAGCTCCAGTGGCAGTCCCTGTGGGGGACACCTGAGATCAGGCAGATGGGGCCTGGATTTTCAGTTTGAGGAGTGACTGTGGAGAAGACTAGGGTCAAGAAGCGCGTCTTAAGGTCATTTCATGTTGGGGCTGATTATCAGCACCTGGTCCTGCCCCCATGTTGCATGTTTTCCTGGTGGTCACCCTTAACAGAGACAGGGGTGTCAGGGTGGTTCAGACCCAGGATGTTCATTCTGATAAGCCTGAAGGTAGCAAATTGATCCAAGCTTGGGTGCTAGAATGTATGGAATGGACACCCACGTCTGCAGACACCCACTTCTGTGTGGTCAAGAGCCTGCTGGTGTCCTTAAAGCCAGGAATCCAGGAATCTGTATCACACCTCCTCGGCCTGTCCTACCTCGCTGGAGTGTGATGGTCCTAGCCTGCAGGGATACACTCAGAGGGTCACACAACTGGAAAACTCTCTAAGGGAAAAGACACCCACATCTTCTGGGGGGAAATGGAAAGAACAAAGGTAGGAATCAGATCTGGATTCGATCTCACCCAATGGCTGGTGGTTGTCGGCAACACAAGCCAGCAGGACTTCTGTACACACCATGAAATAATTCTCTTGGAAGCCTCCTCCTGCCTCCTCCACAGTGTGGCGGGTCCCTCTCCAGGACCTGTTAATGGGGTGGGTGGGGGGGGCAGAGTGAAGGCGCTGGTTTGATGGAAGTTCCTGTGCTCAGCAGATGCCAGTCCCTCTCTTTCTCTCCCTCCTTCAGAAATTGTCCCCAGATAGAGTCAGCTTCTGCCAGGCGGTGAGGACACATAGCTGATAGGCACCGATGAAAGGAGGGAGCTGGAAGGGTTCCTGAGCTCAGGGCTCCCCACTGTGACCTGCTTCTGTAGGGTCTTGAATTTGGATGAGTCCTTGAGGGTTCCTTGTGGAAGGACAGGCCTTCCAGACTCAAAGACACCTTGGTAATGATGGGACATCAGCAAAGGGAGGGACTCTCCTGGGGGCCATTGCTTAGTGCTGTGTCCAGATCTCAAGAGCTCTGCAGTGGAGCAGTGGTTCTCGAGTGTGTCTTCGAGGACACACTAGATAGTTGTGAGGTTCTGATCACACTGGGCTGTGGCATGTCCTGGGCTCCAATAATGGAGAAGCTCTCCTGATGGTGACTAATGGGTAGTCGGGACCTAAAACTTCCAGCTGGGAGTGGTATCAATTCCATCCAGAGAGGAAACAGCCCTGAGTAACTTTCTCGAGGTGACACAGCCCAAGTTGTCAGAGCAAGGCCCACGTGTTCAGCCCAGGGGTGGATGAGCACGGATGGGCCCTTTAGAAGAAGCACCATTCTAACTGTTTCCCCAGCCATGCGACAGGAATAAGCATGAGTGCTCAGCCCTGCTCAGAGGAGTGGGGCTCTGAGGGCGGATTCGGTGCAGGGGAAGTCCTTGAGCAAAGCAGTGGCTGCAGCTCCCTGGGGCCAGCTGCAGGAGGCCTCCTTCCTGCTGCCTTTTTTGGTGGCTGAAACCTTAGACTGATCCAGGAGCCAGACAGGCGGGCAGACCAGCACATTCTTTTCCCAGGCCTCCTCTGCTGGGAGCAGGAGTGGGGGGAAGGCAGGGCCTGCCCAGGCCTGACCCCAGCCTGGGTTTCAGGCTGTGTGGCCCAGCAGGGTTCCCTGGGGATGAGGGGGTAAGTGGTGGTAAGGAAAATCCCAAAGGCTGGATGAAGTCTGTGGTTCGGAGTCCTGTGACTCCTGGAGCTAAAGCCACCGAGCAGGGGGCAAGCAGAAGGGGGCTGATTCAAGCCCTGTTGGGCTTCCATCTTTAGCACTGTGGGACTTCTGCCCTGTTTCTGGGTAAATCCCTGCCTGTCCAGCCTCAGATTCCCCAGCAAATGCCCCCCACCCTGACACCACAGGTGTCCAAAGAGAACTGGAATGTGAACTGTGGCAAAAAATAAATCAATCAATAAAAATAAATAAACAACAATTGGCTGCTGAGTTTTCAAAAACCAGCAATGGTTGGTCCTATATTGATCGTGTGTCCTCAATGAAGTGGAAGGCGGCTGGGGTGCCTGCATGGGCTTCCTCTTGACAGAGCTGCTGTAGCTCTGGTCAATTTTTTCTTTGAAGGAATGTGATCTTGGCATTCTCCCACAGGAACAGGGTTGGACATGGGCCTCACTGCGCAGGAAGGTGGGAGGCGGCTTCCTTCCTCAGCCTCTCTGGGCCAGCAGGCAGACAACCTTGACCCAGGCCCGTCCTGGCCCTCTATTCTTTTCACAGGGTGAAGGGGGGCCACCTCACACACCATCTGGCTGTAGAGTCACCTGTGGGGGGAGGGCGGCTTGGCCTTTTGGGGAAGTGGGAGAGCCCACTGAAATTCAAATTCTAACCCTGAACACCTTAGCTTTGAGAACTCCACTTTCCTTAGCATCTTTGTACCTCAATTTCCTCTCTACAAAACAGAGAGAAGAGCCCCACCCCAGAGCACTGCAGAGTGGAACAAAGCCACACCTGGTGCACACATAATGAGTGCTCAGTGCTAGGCTTGAGTATCAGCATTCCCTGCCACTGCCCTGTTCTGTCCTTAGCAATGACACCAGTGGGTGATTGCCAGCCCACTTTAAGGAACAACGGCCTCTCTAGGCCAAAGCTGGGCTTCCCAGGGTCTTGTTGAGGCTCTGAAAAAGGCAGGCACTAACTGCAGTGCCCTCAGCCTGGTCCATTCTTCTGGTAGCTGACCAGAGCAGCGGAGCACATTCAGACCCTGGAGATGAGATATCTCTGGGCTTTTGTTGGCACAGATGCGAGGGGTGAGATGATTTGTATCTGTGGTAAGCAGTCACATGAGTGTTCCAGGCCACTGACAGCTCTGTGCCAGGCACCATCCTAGGCCCTTAGAGATACTAACACCTGTTCTTCATGGGACCCTTGCAGCATTATTTTATTCCGCCTATTCTATAGATGGAGGAGACTGAAGTGTACAGGGTGGTATGACTCCAAGTGAACCGGGGTGGTCTCTGCCCAACTGGGGTACTAAGCAAAGAACTTCACAACAGGGAATTTAAGACTGAGCCTAGAGGGGAAATGGATGTGAGCAGAGATGGTAGCAGGACACAGCCTGCTCCATGGTGGGGTAGAGGGGTATGTGGGTGTGAGCCCTCTTCTGAGGTGATATGTACTAAGGAATTCTCAGGCTCTGACGTCTTCTGACTGGGGTGATCGCCCCTAAATGCTCTTTGACGCCTTTCTAAACATAAGCTGGACCATCGCATTTAATCTGGAAGCCCTTATTAAGGACAGTGGCACATGCTCTACTCAAGGTAGATTCAAGTTCATCCTAAATTAGCAAAAAGGGAAACAAGTTCAAACACTGGACATGGTGACAGACATCTGAGAGAGGGCTTCCTTCCTTGAGGAGAATGTGCAACTCAAAATGCTGCTTCTTTCCTACCAAAGACTGGTTTCTCTCGTGGCAGAAGATGGCCTTCAGAGATGTGGCCAAGTCATCCAGTGGCTCTCACCAGCAGAGGGGAAACCCCAAGGAATGACACTGGCTGGAGTGGTGGGGGTCAGATGCACCCTGGCCAGAAGTTGGAAATCCTGGTCAGCTGAGCTTGTGTCAGGGGCCCATGCCACCTGCCCAGGGCTGTGTGTGCTGAAGCCCTGAAGAAAAGGGAGCCTGGAGGGAGCCAACTGCCATAGCAGGGGAGGGGTTCCTGGCCTTTGAGAACTCCACTTCTGAAGGTCTTCCCAGTCCTGCTGGCAGATGTCGCAGTCAAGAAGGCACTGTCCTCCAGTTCACTTGAGCAGACATTTATTGGGCACCTATCAAGTGCAAGGTACTGTGCTAGGTGCCACAGGAAATACAAAGAGTGAACACAGACGGTCCCTGCCCCCGAGGAGCTCACAGTCTAGAAAGGGAGGAAAGACACAGTAAGTACACAGTTAGCTGCAGCAACACCAGCCAGAGCCTCGAGTGCCGGAAGCGAGACACCAAGTGCTGTGGGGCCACAGAACACCATCCCTGCTTCCAGTCAGAGCACTGGGCAAGGGCACAAGGCTGGACTTCTGAGGAGGGAAGCCATCTGGAAGAAAGGCATTTCTAGCAGAGAAGAGGTACATACACAGGCAGGAGGCATTGGGAATTGAGGAAATCTGTGTGGCTGGAGCATTTGGGTACAGTACACAAAGTAGACAATCAAGTATGGCCAGAAGGCAGCCAGCCATGAATACCAGGCTCAGGGGCTCTGAACTTGGTGCTCTGGTCACAACACCCATTGAAGATCACGGAAGAGTAAGAGGGGTGACCAGAAGTGGGATTATGGAAGATAAACCTGGCGCACTGTGTATTCTGGAAGGGGGAGGACTAAGGAGGTAGGTTGAGTGGTGAGGAACCCACACCCACAGAGGGACATGAGAGCAACTGATGGGTAGTGGTGAGCAAAGGGCAAGGGAAGATTAGGGGACCTGAGAGCAGGTGGAAGGGGAAGGAGGGAGGGACAACAGATGCAGGCCAAGGGAGTCTAAGGATTCCACAGGGCTAGTGACAGGATCAGAAGTCACCACAGAGGGGACAGTGGAGTTAGGGAAGAGTAGCGACTCTTAAGGGCGAATGCAGTTTCTCCCATCCGAATGTGGGTCCTCCAGGGAATGTGCTGAAGCAGCAGACTCCCAGGTAGTCCTCCAGTCTCGGAATCTACATTTCTACGGGTACAGCCCAACTATCTGCAATTTTTAAGGAAGCTACCCTTTCTATCATGAGTCTCATAGGTGGCCCAAAGTTTGAGAATCACCTGTTGACAAAGGATCAGTCCTTAGGTAAAAGGGAATGAAGATGGTCTAGAAGGAGAAAACACAAAAAATAAGACCAGTGATAACCAGACGTTGTGGTTGTTGAGGGTACACACTAAGATGAAGAACTGAGACAAGGCCTCTGAACCTGGCAATTAGGTAGCTGTGGAGAGTTTTCCGAGATTGCTTTCATGTGGCGGGGAATCCAGGAAGTGAAGGGTGGGAAAATGGGGGAAGTATCAGCAAGGAAAGAACATGATTCTTGAGGGAAATCAGGCTATTTATTTTAATCTAAAGGATCAGAACTATGTGGAAAATAATTGGGAGATAGATAATTAAGAAATGAAGGTGAGCAAAGCAACAGATTGAACAAATAACAGTTAGGGTTGCTCAGGGATGCTGGAGGGAAGGACGGATGAGGACGAGGATGCACTGATGAGAGACGGAGGTGGGAAGAGAGTCCCAATGGAAGGCCACACCCCAGAGGTATAGGAGGCAGCCGGGAGCTGTGGTGGGCCCAGTGCTGGGAGTGACTGCTAGGTTAGGGGAAGAGTAGAACATGTGGCAGGGGTAGGAAGAGGCTGACAGCATTACGAGAACCTTGGTTTCTGTGTGGAGATCATGGGAGTCCTCCTTCACTTTACACAAGTGCCACGACAGGCCTATGAAAGCTTGTCTCCGTCCCTCCTCTCACTGATACCAAAAGCTGTACCTGGCCAGAGTCCCTGGCGATACAGTCGAGCCTGTCCAACAATGCTGGCTCCTTCACCTACCCAGGATGGACGAGACGCACTGTAACTTGGTTGTCCTGACTGGCAGCCTTTAGGGTCTCAAACACAGGCCATTTTGACAGACCAAACACATCTTTTTCACTCCCAGAGGCAGAGTCCTGGAGCCTTGGGAAAAATATAGTCCCAGGAATCAGTTGGCTCTACCAGCTCCTTGGCCTTTGACCTGGACAACCTTTGAGCATCAGACACCTTGCCTGTTGAATGAGTGACATCCTCTGTCCCACCAGCTACCTTACACAAATGCCATGACACACAGGAGGCAGAGCCACTCTGCGTAAAAGCCAGAAGGAATTAGTTACAAGGGAGTGCTACTGCTAGCACTCCTAAGGTCACAGTTGGAGGTAGAAATTCTACAAATCTCTCTCTAGGAGCAACAGAGCCCAGTACGAGGAAGCGTCTAAGAGGGCATAAGGTTTCTTTAATGGTTTAATAATGGGTTCCTTAATAAGATTTTCAATGATGAATTTCAGAAAAAAAAAACTGAACTGTATTTCACATTATAATTTACAACATAATGCTTTTCTGAACTCTTCACACTTCCTTTTCTTCCCTCATCCAACAAAAGGAAAGGGGCAGGTAGATCTCTCAGAAATAATACCAAGTCCCTGCGGCAAAGATCCATAATCCCATCTATTAGGGAGGCTGAGGCAAGATGATCAAAAGTTTGAGGCCAGTCTGGGCAATTTAGTAAGACCCCATCTAGAGAAGGGATGGGGATGTAGCTTAGTGGCACTGTACTTGCCTAGCATGTGTGAAGTCCTGGGGTTCAATACCCAGTATTGGAGGAGAAAAAAAAAGTGCAGTGGTGCACGCCTATAATCAATCCCAGCAACCCAGGAGACCTAGCAGGAGGATTCCAAGTTGAGGCCAGCCTCAGCAACTTAGCAAGAACCCGTCTCAAAAAAAATAAAAAGAACTGGGGATGGAGCTCACTGGTACAGAGCACCTCTGGGCTTAATCCTCAGTACCCCACTCTTGCCAAAAAAAAAAAAAAAAAAAAAAAAAAACCAATACCAAGAACACAAAGGCTTACAGAACTCAAAGGTCAGGTACAAACTGCTTCTCTAGCCTAGAAAACTCATGAACCCCTCGGCCTAGCCAACTCTACCTGGCATTGGTGAAGGCTCAGCCCTGGCAATTGGGATGAGTCTACTGTGTCTCTTTTCTGACATGGAAGAGAAATACAGGGTTGGTGAGGTGCTGTACTAAATCCTGAGCGTGGAGGTCAGAGTCACAAGATGGCCCCAGCCCTCCCACTTCTGCTATGCTTCTGGAAACAATCAGCTGTAAAGCTGCGGCACAGGGGGCAGTGAATGAAGTTACTCCCTGGCTTGCTTCAAAGTCGGCTGCCTCTACTTCCGCAGCTGGCTGAACTGGCAACACGCCCTCAAGTGACAGCTGTCAACTAGTTTTGCATTAGGATGCACTGTCAAGGCATCTGGGGAAAAACACGACTGAAATAAGTCTGGCCACCAGCAGGGCTCTGGATTCATCTCCTGAGGGATCAAACCAAATGAAGAGGACAAACCAGATAAGAGCATTCTGAGATGTGCCACCCTGGCCCCACACCATGAAGACCAGCACCAAGCCCTCAGCTACTATTTCTGGGGGTAGAAGAGACACATGAGCCACAAGGCAGACATGAAACTGACTGTGAGCAACCCAGGGAGAGCACAGGTATAAAATACAAAGCCCTTTGAAGGTCCAGATAATAGTAAAGATGTTAAGAATTATCAGGAAAGGAACTTCACTGACAGAATCTGAGCAACACTGAAAACAGACAATACTAAGATAAATGAGGTCTGGGAACCAGTCACAGGAAGATCTGCTAGCAGGACACCAAAGAGAAGAACACATGATAATAAACAGAGGGGCCCTGGGCCCCATGGAGGCTACTAATGCTATTTATTGGCTTGGGTCATTCTTGAGAATAGAAAGCTTTTTTGGCAAAGCTGTACAAACTCCACACTGGGCATCTCCCATGGTTGTGGACAAAAGCTGGCCACAATAATGGGGTCCTTCAATGAACACCTCTGACCCTGGCATGGTCTTCTGAGGCTAAAATGAGACTTCTATAGTCAAGCAGATTGTATGGAGGCCCAGGTGAGGTGAGCGCCTCACAGCACTGGGTAAGGAGTCTGGCCCTGCATGGCTGCTCCACGGCAGCAGCTGTGGGCATATCCTGACACTGAGCACTCTGGGCCTCAGTGCCTTCTTCTTCTGTAAGATGGTAAGGGAAGAAGGGCAGGGCCACACGAGCTCTAAAACTTCTAGCCCTGATATTCTGTGAGTCTAACTTTGCCCTGGTCATTAACAATGGCTAGGCACAAAATGCCATCTAGTGGCACTGCTTGTCCACTCTCACCCCTTAGGAGGAAACCAACCCCAAAGCCCAGGGGAGGGCAGAGGAAATGTGGGAGGGGGGAGCACACTCCATGTTAGTGGACAGGATATATTCACCTCAAGAAAATATACTTTAAGAGATCTTGCTTTCCTTAAGAAAGCAACTCTTTTTTTTTTATTTAGAAATGCTAACCATATCCATTTGTCAATATCTTTAGCTTTAAGGAAAATAGTTTAAAAAACATAAAAATGTAAATACACTCAAGAGTAACTGCTATTAAACAGTTCTGAACAGGCAGAAAATGTAGACTTTTCTTTTACAGAAAATGTTAAATTTGTAATAGCAGCATAATTTATATATAGAAAAAAGCTGGTTTTGAAAACCCAGATTTTTTTATACACAAAACATCTTTTTTTTTTCCTTTTTCTTTTCTCTATATACTACAACAATGTTTACACTGGGAAACAGGTTTTTTCACATTATGGTACTTCCCACCATGTACAACTATCAGCTCGAGTTTGATCGGTATGCCCTGAGCTCAAGCTTCTCCACATCTTCAATCTAATACCATGGCAGACAGCGCATTCAGATCTTTCATGTATGGATGGGCCACCAAGATCTGGTCAATTTTCAGTCTTTGCTCAGAATCAGGGAAGATCTTCAGCAGGGCTTCCCTTAGCTCGCTGGTTTCTGCAGAAGACCTCTGTGCTGGCATGGGCAGGTTCTGCTGGACACTGGGCAGGTTTGGCAGGAGTGGGAAGTGGGACTGCTGAGGAAGCCAGTGGCTTGGAGGGGCTCCCTGAATCCGGCCCGGAGACTGGTGGCTGGTGCTGGCTGCCTGGGTCCCAGGAACCCTGAAGTTGGGGTCAAACATGCTCACGTTTGGTAGGGCATTGAGCAGAGGCTGCATATCTCTGTGGATGAAGAGAGTCTTGATGAGAGTGGTTATGACATAAACAAGAAACTCTTCTAAAGCATGTGCTGCTGATCCAAACCCTGACTCTCAAGATGCCACTCCCTGGCTTCCAGGGAAGATATCAGACTGTCATGGAAAGGAGCAACTCAGGGGAGCCCCTGGGGGATTCCACAGATACCACTGCTGGACTGGTCAGGACAGGAATGAGCTCCTCAGGAGCTGGCATTATCCTCCCAGGGCTGACCTCATCCCCCTGTTTTGGTGGTAAACCAGGATGCACATGGGAGATTTTAAAAGATAGGGACCATAGTGTCCTCCTCTTCTAGAGTCTGATTCCGAATTAGAAAAAGGTAGCCTCTTTAGGTGGAAAAGCAGTTCCCACAGGTTCCTGGTTCACCCTCCCCACCAAATAATGGGTGAGGCACTAGGGCCCACAGCTTGCTGCAAATGGACATGTGCGAATATGTGTGTACAGGAAGAACATCTTTGTTGTTACAAATTCTTCTACCTGACTCTGGCTTACAGTCTAGAAATGGAACTGGCTGAACAGTTTTCCAATCTCTGAAAGCTCAAGTAACTTCAAAATAGTCCCTTTGGGAAGGAAGTGATTACCAACTTCTTAATCAATTACTTAACACCTTTACAAAGAACCAAAAGGTAAAGAGAAAAAAGGGCAGCAGGACAAGGCAGTTCAGTTTGAACCATGGGCCTTGGAGCTCACACACAAGTTTTGGAGCATAATATCAGTAGAGGGTTTCTAAGTTAATATGTGTGAGAGAAAAGTGAGATGGACGGACATGCAGCAAGCTGAAAATGGCTGCCATCTTCCTGGTGTGGGCAGAGAAGCATGGCATGGGAATTATGCCCTCATCTGTGTAATATAACCCAAAGGCTCGAAGAGAAATGATTCATAAGATCAGGGTGCTGAAAGTGTGCTGGTCTCTGTAGAAGATAATACATCTGCATGAACCCTCACCTCAGCCACTGAATCTAAACCCAGAGCCCCCAAAAGCTCATGCTATAAATGGCAAAGATCAGCTGTGAAGTTTCACTGGCTTAAAAACTGTGAGGGCAGCTGGGTATGGTGGCACATGCTTATAATCCCAGCAACTTGGGAGGCTGAGAAAGGAGGATTTCAAGTTCGAGGCCAGTCTCAGGAGGTCTTAGTGAGACCGTCTCAACTTTAAAAATGAAAAGGGCTGTGTGTGTAGCTTAGTGACAAAGAGCCTCTAGGTTCAATTTCCAGTACCAAAAACAAACGAAATGGGAGAGCAGTGTTTTCCTTTCTCTTTAAACCTCCAGGATATCCCTATGCAAATATCTGATGGGAGATAAACAGAAGTATAACATTTTGATTTAAAAAGAGAGAAGAGGTCTGTTACCAGATTATATGATCTCCAGGTAGGAGACTGATTAACAATGTCTGTTACCTGAGAATTCTAAAAAACAGAAATAACCACTAGCACCAGATAACCACTATTTTTCTTAAAAACAAAACCTAAACTTAACAACAACAAAAATAAAAGCCCCTAAACTACTAAATCAATTTCAGAAAAATATGTAATACTGACTACTTTTTTATTTGGTGATGGTAGAAGGCAACTGTCAGTTACCCCATACAGCGATTCTTGAATAAATTAAATTTGCATAACAAATGTAAAACAAATAACTTTAGAGAATGGGTGGAAAAAGACATTCATACGTACATAATAAACCTATGTAGTATTCTCTAGTAAGTGACTACTGGCTTTGAAAATCTGCTTTGTCTTCTTAGATAGACAAGAGTTTGGCTTCCCATCCTCTCAACTTAGCAAGAACTTGTCTCAAAATTAAAAAGGGGTAGGGAGTGGGAAATATAGCACAGGAGTAAAGTAGCCTTGGATTCTATCCCTAATACTGCAAAATAAATAAGTAAGGATTAAAATATCACTTTTAGAGAACCAGGTATGGTGGCACATACCTGTTATCCTAGAGACTCAGGTGGCTGAGGCAGAAGGATTATAATTTCAAGGCCAGTCTCAGCAATGTAAGGAGGCCCTAAGCAATTTAGCAAGACCCTGTCTCAAAATAAAAAATAAAAAGGGCTGGGGATGTAGCTCAGTGGCAAAGGCCCCCTGAGTTCAATCCCCAGGGCAAACCCACTTTTAGACTTCAAAGACAGCACTTCAATAAACCACAAAGAATCCGAATGAATTAAACTTTTAAATATAAGGTAATCTGGATACCTAAGAAAGACCTCCTTCCGAAGAAATTCTTCTAATCGAGGTCCACTTCTTCCCAGAGGATCATCAGGAACCATAAATATGTCCCCCACGAATGTATACTGAAGCAATCTACAACACAGAAAAACCACATGCTGAAAAAAAACCCCTAACTCTTTATGGCTACAGCATCTCAAAGTTGCTATCCAACTGCAAAGGAATGGTCAGTCTATAAATATAAATAAGACTGATGACCTGCCTTGATAGAGAGAAAGCCCACTCTCAAGTTAAATGATTTTAACTTCTGTTTTAGACATAAATTTAACAGTGCAAGAAAATTTGATCTGCGTGGGACCCAGGAGGTGATCAACAAAAGTTTAACTTTTTTCTTTTTTTTCTTTCTTTTATTTTTAAAGAGAGAGGGACAGTGAGAGAGAAAAGAAACAATTTTATTTAGTTTTTCACATGGCCTTAGTTGTCCAACACTTAGTTGCATAAGTGGTCCTGGGGTTTGAACCTGGGTCCTTGCGCATGCCAGGCAAGCACCGAAACCACTGAGCCACCACTCCAGCAGAGAGAATCAATTTTATTATTAGTTTTTCATGTGGCTTTCGTTGCTCTGACATTTCATTGTGTATGTGGTGCTGAGGTTGGAATCTGCATCTGCACACATACCAGGCAAGCACAGTAACTGTTCAGTCCAAAAGTTTAACTTTTTAATGAAACAGGAAACATATCCACAGGCAAATCCACTGAAAATAACCTTTTTAAAAAGGAAGACAATATGATATACAAAGAAATAAAATCCCTACACAGTTGAGCATTATTTATCAACTACAGGACAGGGCTGAAGATGTAGCTCAGCAGTAGAATGCTTCTGCCCAGTATGCACCAGTCCCTGGGTTTAATTCTTAGCACTACCAAAAAACAAAATTCAGTGCTTTGTGTTCCTGTTCGTTGTCCAGATTTTGACTTCTGTTTTGCTTTTATAAATTTTGAACACAGACTTGGTTTGAGTCTCACTGTATTTAAGGTTGCCACACATGCACAGGTATGTCTAATAAACACTGATAATGAGCCCGGGGCAAAGATCCAACAGAAAAGTGTCCTAGAAGATTAATGGCTCATACACCACACAGAAGGTCAAAGACCCATTCTTGGTTCAGCTATCACCAACAGTTTTATAATAGCATACTGGTCAAAATGCCATGTAGTAATCAACCCACATCTGGGTGTTTACAGCAAAACTTCTTCTAAAATCCTGTAATAATTTAGCAAAATATATCCGATAAGGGGCAATTGTGAAATCTCAGCAGAGATAAATGTCTAGTTATGCTAGGTACCAGTTATATTTGGCTGGAAGACTCTTTATTTCATGTTTTAATATTTGTGGCATATATGTCTTATTGCTGACATGACACAGATTCTTTGTCTTTTGTTTTAGATAACTGGTTAATAGGAAGTCTTGGAAGCTCTAGTGTTTGCTGATCTTAAGGCAATTTTCAGCAGTTGGACAATCACAGCACTAACAAAAATTAAAATTATAGCAGTGAATGCTAAATTCTTAACTTTGTTATTATGGATGGCATCTAAACATATTTTTTGTTTTTGTTACTGGGGATTGAATCCAGGATTGCTTAGTCACTGAGCTACACCCTCAGACAATTTTTGAATTATTTACTTTGTGACAGGGTCTTGCTAAGTTGCTGAGGTTGGCTCTGAACTTGGACTCCTCCTGTCTCAGCCTCCTGGGTTGCTGGGATTATAGGTGTGCACTACTGCATCTGGCCAACGTTTTTAATATAGATGATTAAACTATGACTATGAAAAGCATGAGATATTAGAAGTAGAAATCTCTCCTGCATCTGTAAGAAGTAAAACCCCATCAGTATATTGTTGTTATTTTCATCCTCTTGCTGGAATTACAGTATTTCAGAGGTGAGATCTCAGTTGTCATCAAGTCCAATCTTTTACTTCACAGCTAAGTAAAGCATGGCCTGCCAAAGTCTGCCATGGCAAGAGAGCAGGGCCAAGTGAGGAGGCCACTTATGCTCCACTATGCCATAAAATTATACCTTGTTTCATGCCTGAGAACACTGATCTCTGAGGACACCATGTGGGTGGGCAACACAGTGGGCCCCACATACCACTCACCGACTGTGAGACTTTGAGCAGGGTCCTCCTAGAAGGGCCAACTGCCCTGTAGACTGAGCATAGAAAATTTTTTTTGCAGGGTCAACACAGATGATGGACAGACAGAATGTGAACAAAAGCAATAAACACAAGCAAATAGCTTTTCTGACTAAAGACAAAGAAGAAAACATTACCTTTTTGTAATAATTTCTCGCCAAGAGACTGACTCAGTCACAAATTCTCTGAAGTTATCATTTGTTACAATTATGCCACCAGTTTTGTCCGCTAAGTGTAGCAGAAACCTATGGTAATATAAGAGTTCACAATGAGCAAACAGGCATCCCTGGTTTAGAGAAGCCATGTTATAAGAAAATAAAAGAACTTCTTCTTAGGAAAATCATCAAAGAATTTAACCACAGCTGGACAGCAGAAAAGTTAAGCCCCAGTCAACTGAAGATCAATTAGAAATGAAGAGCTCTAAAATTATTAGTATGATTTCATAAATATCAACTATTTTCATAAAAATCTAACTTTTAAAAATAATTGACTATATTTTTATAGAAAAGTTATATTATCAATAAACAAGTAGTAATAAGAATGAATGACAATCAGAGGAGAGAATGAATTCGAGGTGACAAGCCTATGGAATCACTATTCAGCTTTTAGTTGCTAAGCTACCGTATTTTGGTTCTAAGTTTAGCTGCTTGGTACAGTCAGCCCTGCGGGGTTTTTTTCCTTTTTATTCATAGGCTCATATTTTGTGATTTAAGAAAAGAGGACTAGAACTGCACTTTGCTTAGCATACATTATATAGAGTCACTCAAATGGAAGTTATGAAAGAATATACAGTGATGAAAAAGAATAAAGAATGCTATTTCATTGCTGGAGATTACTTCTGTGAACCCTCTTAAAAAGAGATTTGTAAGGATAATGTAAATTTCATCTCTTAAAAGTCACAATAATTGCATATATCTCAGGCAATGTAGACAAAGACAATAAATCAAAGGGAATGCCTGGAATTAAAAGTGCAAACAACTGTTACTAGTAGTGAGCATTTAAAGGGCAATTAAAAAAAGCCTCAATAATTTTGGAGATCTTAGACGACCTTGGAAAGTTAACATGATCCAGTTCTTTACTAATGAACATTTTTCAAATTATTTCTAAGTGGCATGAGTTTAACTGGTGACAACTGTGCAGAAGTGTTAATGAAAGTAAACTGTAAATAAGGCTGCTCAGTGGGTTGAGTGTGCCAAGAATCAGCACACACATCCAAGTCCGCCAAAACCTAGAGTACTGTAGAAATCAAGCAAGCCTAGTCTGTAGATTGTACTTGGGTTCAAATACGCAGTTGTGAGAACAAAACTACAGTGCTGGAGGACTCAAGGCCTTTCCTAGTGGGCCAAACTGCCTTTCAACCTGTATAACTCTGGGGCCCTGTCCCTGGTACAGGGCTGAGCAACAGGTGCTTTCCAGGACAGCCTTCCAGGACTTCTCACTCCACCCCTGCCCAGCATGCAGTCCTCCTTTAGCTCTTCATGCTATCTTCCCACCCCTCTGTTTCTCCCCTATCTAATGTGGTCTCTCCTTCAAGCCTGGTGAAGGGCTGCTGGTGAGAAAGCCCTTTTGGTGAATGAATGTCTCCTGTGGTCCCAAGGCCTCACACATGGCTCTCTGGTCATCTCATACTTATTGACCATTTGCTTGCTACCTCAAGTCATGAGCTAACACACTGTCCTCAATGCGGGCAGTGCGAAAACAGGGTGGATGCAAGAGACAGAAGAACCCGCAGTCAGTACTCAGGTGCCCAGACGCTAGACTTGCTACTACTAATTTCACATTAACACAGGAGGATTTAAACAATGATATGCCACTGATTAAGTATGGAAATTTCTCTTAAACACAGCAAACTTTCCTCGGTTGCTTTTCTGGGTTCCTTCTTTAGATCACAAACTTGGGCAGGAGAAGCATCTGAACTGTGTGTCCCCAGAACCGAGCTTTGCACAATGGACTTGATTAGTGGTCAGTTGAGGTTTTCAAAAAAATAATTTTTAAAGGTGTGGACAAAATCTTGGTGATCCATATGCGCCATCATATGAAGACTGATCTATTAGACTAAGAAATGCAGCTAACTCCTATCATTTGGAGAAAACCCCAAGGGCCCAGGTGTCACAAAAAATAGCCAGGAACGGATACATAATATTGTAACCTCTTCTTTTTTTTTCTTTTCCTTGAGATAGGGTCTCACTATGTTGCTCAGGCTAATATTAACTCCTGGGCTCAAACGATCCTCCTGCCTCAGTCTCTAGAGTAGCTGCGACTACAGGTGTGGACGGAAAACCACTCAAGTCTTTCACACTAAGACAAAACTTACTTTTGTTTGCTTGTTTTTATCAGTAGTATATATATATGTGTGTGTGTGTGTGTGTATACACACACATATATATATATTTAGGTTTTAATATTTTTTATTAGATGTATATAGAGATACAATTATCAAACCATCAATAACCAATGCATATATACTTAGTTATCCAAGGATAATGCCAAATCATGGATGCTCAGCTTGGGTTTCCCCTGTTGCTATTTCCCCCAGAAGAACTCCTGCGTTAAATGGGTATCTCGTGGAGGAATGACATCTGCTTCTGAGATGGTTCCCCCATATTCCCACTCTCCAGTCTCCTATGAGTTCTTCTTACACCCTCCTCCTCCCCATCCCCTTCCCTACACCTCCAAGTAACCTAGGGAGCCATCCCCCTATTGCCTTGAGAATCATACAATTTGAAGACAAAACTTTTAACATGCACACACACACACAAAGACTATAATTAAATATCCACTTTTCCTTCAGACATGCTTTATTGAAAACATTAACTCAACAGCTTCTTTTGTAATGTGCTAAACCCATATAACAAAGACTGTTGAGCATATAACCTTAATAGTCATGAATATTAAAATCCTCAACTGAGTTAAGCAACTAGAGTCCTTCAAGAGTGTGCATCTGTCCAGATGAACACGTGGCTGCTTCCTCAGTACCCCATTCCCAACTTAGAAAGGAAAATGGCCTTTCATACCTGTCATCATGAGAAGCAATTCTTTCTCCAAAGACCATCCGGGCAGGAGTTAAAGATAATATTCCAAGCTCCTGGAGCTGGGTTAAGAAGTGCTGCTCTGTTCATGGAATAAGTTGAACACATATTCAGAAATAGGCTATCTTCCCAGATGTGTAAATAAATGAAAGTATACCCAAATGTTTCATTTGGGGAGTTGTAGAAACCCTTTCTATTGACTTGACATTACTAAATTACTGGGAAGAATTAAAAAAAAAAATCAAGCAAGACCCAAACCAAGGAATACAACATGTGGTCTGTTTCTTAGGAGTAAGCCACATATTACATTTAAATGAATCCTGCCATCAAAAACGTTTTCAGAGTCATAAGTAGTAGAGGGACAAGGAGAGTAAAGACAAAATTCCCGAGACAGAGTGGAAGTGGGAAATGGGAAAAGAAACCAGAGTGGAGGCAGAGTGGAGACTGTCCTCTCTGCCTCAATCTCAAGAAAAGCTGCTTGTTCTCTAGGCCAGGAGTCTGTCAAATCTTCCTTCAGTTAATCTCCTAATTTCTCTTAGTTGTCTGTACAAATATTAACTGATTTTCATGGTGGTGGATGATGACAAACAAGGACGCAGGGCCAAAGCCACATTTTGGACAACCAGAAATGGGCAAGAGAAGCTGAAAGTTCAGGGCCTGAGATGCTCATACCCACATTCCCTACAATGCTCACCACCGATCTTACTAAACTAAAATGCCCAACTAGTGTATTTGATCATTTTAGAACTGTACACATGTAAGGATTATTAAGACTTTTTTTAGGGATCCAAATTTCAAAAATAGCTACAAAATGAATGGATCTGCTTTGTTCCTCATGTACCTTCTGTTAGGACAAATGCACTCCCAAATGAAATACTTGGGAAATGTGCAGTTGGCCACTTCCCACTTCACTAGTGACCCAGAGTTTCACTTCCTGCTTAATGTGCTGAACAAATTCTATTTTCATTCCAATTCCAATCTACTTTTCTTTCTAGGTGCTCTGATGTGTTAAGCTGCATGGCATAGCTTTTTTACTTGTCTTCCTATCATGACCTAAGATACAAGCAACCATAAATTTCTCTGCAATGTTTCATGAATCATAATAGGTTCAAACCTTCTGTATGTTATCTGCCACAAAGTACTATACGGCTAACAAAAACAATTTATATTAAGGTATTAACTGTTAAAAAGACATTATATTTGAGGTGCCAAACTTATCAAGTGACACTTTCAAAAATGCTACTTAAATAGTCAGAAACCTGGCCTACTGGAAGGGCATATTTTAATTTGGAATGGCAAAGAAAAATTTTGTGATGTATAATGAACTTTTGCATAACATTCAAACAACTATATGAACTTCCTATCCTTCCTTCAATCACTTCTTTTTCTATCACACTCTTTAACTGTTATCTTAGATGGAACAGACTTAGAATTTTGTTGTTAAAAGCTGCTATCAACGACACATGGCTCTGAGTACTGTGTTTTGCAATTATAAGCCAACTCACTGAATATCTGATAAGAATTCTGGAAAAATTGGCTTGACTCACCTGTGACATTAGGGTCACGCCTTGTTCTCCACTGAGGAACAAACACAGTGATGTTTCTGTTGCCAAGCTTCCAAAAATACTCAACAGCAATTGCAATTCCACGACAAGAAAAAAACTTCTTTAGACCATGGCTGTTTAAAAAAAAAAAAAAAAAAAAGAGTAAAATTTCTTTTGGTTTAAAGCACATTTAAAATGTAAATTTTAGGGGCTGG
>PVKS010005674.1:64654-83570 GCA_004027875.1 Aplodontia rufa
TTGCCTGGCAAGCACAAGGACCCAGGTTCAAACCCCAGCACCACGTACACAACTAAGTGTTGGAGCAACTAAGGCCATGTGAAAAACTAAATAAAGTTGTTTCTCTCTTTCTCTGTCTCTCTCACTGTCCCTCTCTCTTAAAAAAAAAAAAAATAAAATGTAAATTTTAGCATGAAAAGGTAAAATCCATAAACCACAATATTGCTCTTTTACTTTTTTTGGATGTTTGTAGGAGTCTACAATTTTGCAGAGCCAAGGCAGAACCCACCAAAGGGGTTGTCTCCCTCAACATAATCAATTGTTATCATTTTCCTTGTATTTTGTTTGGTTGATTTAATTGGATGTGCTATTTTGGTAGAAGGTACTGAGTTTCATGATAATACTTATTAACAGTTTTTTTGTTTATTTGTTTGTCTATCTTTAAAGTTCATTCTACTAGGGGAAAAAACTACTACTATTTTTAAGTTCTGCCTCATCCCTGGCCTCCAAGAATCTCATATGAATCTTATTAAGAAATTTGTTGCTGGGGCTGGACTGATAGCTCAGCAATCATGGTGCTTGCCTGGCATGCACGAGGACGAATTCCAGCAACACATACACAACAAAGTGTTACAGCAACGAAAACCAGATGAAAAAATAGAATTGCTTCTTTCTCTCTCTCTCTCTTAAAAAAGAAAAAGAAAAAAAAATTTGTTGCTGAAGCAGAAATAATTTAGTAGCTATGATGATGTCCAGAGGAAAGGTTTAATGAAGAGGTGACATGATGACCACTGTACAATATCCAAGGCTGCTGCCGCTGCCAGCTCCAAGTAGGCTCTGATTCTGTTTTGGGGAAATGCAAATCCTATCCAATTTAGAGCTAACAGCACTATTTTTTTTCTTCTTTTTTTTATACTGGGAATTCAACCTCAGGGTGCTTTACTACTGAGCTACATCCCTAGTCTTTTTCATTTCTGATTTAAGATAGGCTAGAGTGTATAGGAAATAATTTGGGGGCAAGATTCAAATGAAACTAACAGAACCAGTGAAGAAAACACAAGGGAAAATGGTTAAAGATGCCAAGAACAGGCTAACACACAGGTCAGCACACTTTCTCTGTGAAGGGCAATATGGTCCTGTCTCATCACTCAACTCCAACATGTAGTGTGAAAGTAGTCACAGGCAAATAGCTGTAAAGGAGTGAGTGTTGGCTGTGTTCCACATTCTAAAACAGAGGAGGGGGCTGGATTTCACCAGGGTGTGCACAGAGGATTTTAAAAAGGACTCCCACAAATCAGTCTGGGAGCATACTTCAAAAGAAGAAAAACTACTTAAGTCTTATTCTCAGGGAGGTAGGTGGAGCATGGAGGAGGAAGAGTGCTTTCTTCACAAATCTTGCCTGGTTTACTTTGTGTGAAATGCTCTTGTACCTCCCTTGCTTTCTCTCCAAATGTCCTCACCTCAGGGTTCTATTCCAGTCCTTCTCATCCTACTATGAAGCTGTCTCTAGAAACAAGTCCTCAAACAGACCGTTCCTGTTCTGTCACTTCCACTGTGTTCTGTGCACCAAATTACAGAGATGGAGTAGAATTGAGATTACCGTTAGAGATAAGAGGATCCTGACAGAGAGTGCACTGCCTGGGTTGCACAGCCAGCAGGTGGAGATGCTGGATCAGACAGGCTTCCTGACTCCTGGCCAATTCCCTTCCCACTACTGCACAATAGTGGTGTCACTTCCACTGTGCCAACACTTGAGAGGAGGGATGGGCTGAACACATACCAACAGGTGTGGTGGTGAGAGATTCTGAGCACAAACTTCTTTTTTAGAGGCTGAAGTTTACTCTCTTTTTCAAGGAACCATAAATAAGAGATGATAGAAGCTCTTACTCAAAAGAAACAAAAATAAAACCAACTGTAAGTAAACAGCCCGTTCTTGATAAATAATCCAGGAGTAGGTCATTTATTTAAAGGCACTAAAATACGGGGAGGATATAGCAATACGACGTTAGTTACTGGGGGGAAAAAAGACTGGGCTAGGTTTTTTCTTTTTTAAAGGTGGCCTTTTAAAATCTTTTAAAAAAGAATAAATCACCCATTACTCTAAGTGTGTAACTACCAAGAACAGGCCTAGAGCTAATGCCACCTAGCCCTAACAAAAAATCTAAAATACAACAATCTGCTGGTTCTTGGGAATACATGCTTAGTTCTAAAAGGCTAACCAACGTGGGAAATGTGCTAAAAAAATCTTACAGAAGCTGGATGTGGTTGGCGCATAACTGTAATCCCAGTCACTCGACTCAGGAGCCTGAGATGTACATAAACTGCCAAGTTCAAGACCAGCCCCAGTAACCTAATGAGACCCTTGTCTCAAGACAAAAAATAAAATGGTTGGGGATATAGCTCAGTGGTAAAGTGCTCCTGGGCTCAATCTCCAGTAAGCCCCCTATTTTCCTGCTAACCAATAAAAGGGAAAACTTACAGAAGTTGGATGCAGTGGCACATGCCTATAATACCAGCTACTAAGGGGACTGAGGCAGAAGAATTACAAGTTTGAGGTCAGCTTGAACAACTTAGTGAGTGCCTAGAAACATCAAATCAGCTCTAATTTCCAAAGTGATGTTCTTTGTAATAAGATCAAATAATGATAATAATAATAATAATTATTATTATTATTATTAGTACCAGGGACGGAACCCAGTGGTGCTGGGTTACATCCCCAGATCATTTTATCTTTTTATTTAGAGACAGGGTCTTGATAAGTTACCCAGGGCCTTGCTAAGTTGCTGAGGCTGGCTTTGAATTTGCAATCCTCCTGCCTCCGCCTCCTGAACTGCTGGGATTACAGGAGTGCGCCACCATGCCTGGCTCAAATCACTTTTTTTTTTTTTTTTAAGAGAGAATAAGAGAAACAGTGAACGAGAAAGACAGAAAATCAATCTTATTTAGTTTTCCTTGTGGCTTTCATTGCTCAGACCAGTTGTGTACGTGGTGCTGGGGCTTGAACCTGGATCCTCACGCATGACAGACAAGTTATGTAACCGCTGAGCCACCTCTCCAGCCCCTAATTTTATTTACTTCTTCATCTGGTTTTAGCTTCTCTGACACTTAGTTGTGTATGTGGTGCTGGGGTTTGAATCTGGGTCCTCATGCATGCTAGGCAAGCGCTTCTACCACAGAGCCACAGCTCCAGCCCTCAAATCACTTTTGATACTCTGAAAAATCTCCAGAGTTGAAGGACTCAGTGCTTCAAAACCATACAGATATATCCTAAAAATAAAACTACAGGAAAAAAAAGTCAACTAAAGTCAAAATTACTGTCCTGAAAATATTACAAAGGGTCCAAAATAAGGATCCTTCCTACTTCCAAGACCGACATCTTGAGTAGGTAGACTGGTGTTTAATACTCACTGCCTCTGGCCTCTCTACAATTGACTCAGAAAGGTCTATTGTTGGTAGGTAAGCCCAGACCAAAGATCGGTCTTGACCTAGAGACAGCACATGTTCAAAGTATATAGCATACTTTGGGGAATGCAAAAATTCTGGGGCTCCCACCTCCAAATGCTGAATGAACAGCTCTGTGGCCTAGAAGGCAGGTATATAGGCTCTCAAGGGAGATCTGAACTCCTATCCAATGTCACTGGAAACAAATTATGTCATCTGGCTGTTTTCTACATTAGAGCAGACAGTTAGCTAAAAGGAAGTGTGTCCAAAGCATGAGAGATGAGACAGCTTAGAAACGCAGCAGTCATAATAAATGCAGACAAGGCAGTTTGGGGAAATAGTGGAAAGCCCTTTCTCAGTTACCCAGGAAAGTTATTTCCTTCTATTGTTCCTACTTAACAACAACAACAAAAAAAGCCATGGAACCCAATATTCAAAGACCAGCATAAAAAGTGGTTAAAATGCATAATTCTGCTGCAAGTGAAGGGGCAAACCTCATCTACATGGAAAATTATCAACCCAGACATGTCAGGTGCTCTTATGCTGAAGTTTCAGGTTGACAGACCAAATGTTACTTGCCACTACTGTGATGTCTGGCCATATACCACAAACAGTTTCCACTGACTCATCATTTGACTCATTCATGGTGACAAAGGGGAAATATCAGTAAAGATATACATAATCAGCAGCCCAAAGGGTATTTGGGAATTTCTCACTGGTATACATGGGCTGCAGACATCATTCTGGATAACTAATAAACAAAGACTTTGAAGTGATCAAGGGAGGAGTAGGCCCCTGTGCCTTTCAGGTAGAGTTTACAACAATACAGCCTATTGCTTAAGGACTCAAATTTTCTTTTAACTACTTCCCCAACTAGTCGGGTCAAATACGATGGTTTACTCAGCAGTGCTAATGCAACTCATGACTTAAATCTCCAATGGTGCTGAGACCTGAAAATTCCAACCCCAACTTCTGTGACAGGAACTAGGGCTGATGTGAGGAGAGACATTACAGACCCAACCCTCACACTTATAGTTCTGGACAAGACTTTAAGCTACTTTATGTCATATAAGTTACAGATAATCTTTGCCTCATAAAACTGATAAAATATATTTAAATAATATAGTACCAGACACATAACAGGATTTTTTTGGCTTTATGCACTAAAGTATTTATTTAATTATATGGGCTCAATTAAAATTTAATATAAATTGATCATTAGAATGGCAAACAATACATTACAAAGTGGTGGTGAAAAGCCATTTAAAAATCCTAACCTTTAACCATTCAAATACAAATTAACAAATGAACTAAAGGAAGCCTAGAAGAGTAGAGGTATGAGAAAGGGAGAATACAGGAAGGACAGAAAGGAAGATAGGGAAGGTCAGGGAGGAGGAAAAAGAAAGCATATTCTGCAACTATCAGCAGAAGAAAGGGACCACAGGACAGGAGGAGGGAAGAGAAAGTGCTTAGGTGGGGTATTCAAATTATATTGCTATCTTGTGCATATGCATGATTATCTAACAACAAATCCTATCACTAGGCATAACTTTAAAGCACCAAAAAAAAAAAAAACCCAAACAAAAACAAAACTGATCTTTAAATCTTTGATTCATTCATCAACATACCTCAATGAAGTACTATGGCTGTTGGGGGTAGTTCTGTGAACATAACAGACAGGAGCATTTATAGTCTAATGCAGCTCACACTTACCATAGAAGCAAATGGTTAGCGTAAGGGTTGATTTTTTTTTTTTTTGCTCCCAACTTAAAAAACTTGAGGTGAAATTCACATTAAACAATCATTTGAAAGTGATCAATGGCATTTAGGACATTCACAATGTTGCGCAACCACCATGTATACATAGTTCTAAAATATTTCCATCATTCAAAAATAAAACCCTATGGGCTGGAGCGGTGGCTCAGCGGTTTCGGCGCTTGCCTGCCAAGCATGAGGACCTGGGTTCAAACCCCAGCACCACGTACACAACTGAGAGTTGGAGCAACGAAGGCCATGTGAAAAACCAAATAAAGTTGTTTCTCTCTTTATCTGTCTCTTACTCTTAAAACAAAACAAAACCCTATGCCCATTAAACAGTTTCCCAGAAAAAGGTTTAATTTTAATTACTGACACTTTCAGACCAATCTATACCCAAATGTATAACTGCCTTCTTAGGGCAATCCATCCTTCGTAAAAGTGCTATTTTTAAACTGAGACAGCTGTGAATTCAAAGTAAATTCAAATCCTTCCCAAAAAAATCAGTTTTCAAAAAGAATTAATGAAAGCTTGCAGGTTTCCCCGAGTGCACATCATGACTGGTGGTTTTCAAAGGAGAATGCGCTATACTCAAGGGACTTAGAAAATATGTGCTAGTGTTTTGGGTATCACCACTGCCAGGGAGGGGCACAATGGGAGGAACCAGATGTGGAAAACATCTTGTCAGGACAGATGGCACCACCCTAAATTCCAAGTGACCCCTAAGGAACATGTTACTTACTACTCCAGAAGGTTTTAAAAAGAGCAGCATAACTGCTCAGTCTATGTTATTTTGCATTCTTTTCCTTTGAACATCAATTTGGGAAATCTTTCAGTTTCTGAAAAGAACAATTAGTATTACTCACAATCATGGTCTAAATTTTTTTTTAATCATCACATGGCTCAAGAAATCCTAACAATGAGGAACTGGTGCTGGGCTCAGACCAGGAGTAACTGAAACTCCATTTTACATTTTTACTTAGATAATGTTATGCAGCTGTGGGTCATTTACTGGGTTTCCCCTGAAAGAGTTGCCAAAAAAACAAAGAGAACAGACTATAAACAATATTATTGGGAAAGAAGAACCAAGTATATTATATATTTTTATGACCTATCTTCAGACTTTTAGCATCTGAATTGCTGGTGTTTTTCTTTCTTCTTTGGACAGCAAAACACAAAATCAACAATTCATTCAAAAAATAAAAAGCTTCTGGGCCAGGTGTGGTGGTGCATGCCAGCTACTCAGAAGTCCAAGGCAGAAGTATTGCAAGTTCAAGGTTCAGTAACTTAGAAAGATCCTGTCTCAAAATCAAAAATAAAATGAGAGCTGTTGCACGCCTGTAATTCCAGTGACCCAGGAGGTTGAGGCAATTTCAAAGCCAATTTCAGCAACTGAGTGAGGCCCTAGGTAACTTAGCAAGACCCTGTCTCAAAATAAAATAATAAAAAAACAAAGGCTGGGGCTGGAGCGGTGGCTCAGAGTTAAAGTGCTTGCCTGGCATGCATGAGGACACATGTTCAAACCCTAGCACCATGTGCACAATGAAGTACTAGAGCAACGAAAGCACATAAAAAACTAAGTAAAATTGATTCTTTCTCTCTCACTGTCCCTCTCTCTTAAAACAAAAGGGGGGGGGAGCTGGGGATATGGCTCAGTGGTTAAGCACCCCTAGGTTTAATCCATTACCAAATTAATTAATTAATTTTAAAAATGGGTAGGGGATATAGGTCAAGGGTAAAGTGCCCCTGGATTCAAACTCAATTACCAAAATAAAAATAAATGTAATGAACAAAAAGTAAATAAAAGCAGCTGGATATAATGGTGTTAAGTAAACTAAGAAACTCAGAAGGTTAAGGGCCATATTTTTCTCTCATATGTGGGAGCTAGAGGAAAACAAAGGGTGGGGTGGATCTCCTAAAAAATCAAAGGGAGATGAGTAGAGGAATGGGAGGGGTGGGGGGTAGCGACAGAGAGTGATATCAGCCCAGCTATTGTTACATTGTGTGCATGTACAATATGTAATAACAAATTCCATCAATATGTACAAATGTACAATTATAATGCACCAATAAAAAAATGTGTGTGGGGAGGAGAACAAAGAACACACACATACTTACACACAGTTAGAGCCCAGCCTGGGCAACTTGGCAAGAACCTGTCTTAAAACAAAAAAAGGGCTAGAGATCTGGCTCTGTGGTGGTGCGCTTGCCTAGCTTGCAACAGGCCCTGGGTTTGATCCCCAGCACCACCAAAACAAAACAAATAAAAATAACATACAGGCTATCCATGGAATCCCAGGCTTGCTAGAGGGTTGATGGACGGCTGGGTCAGATAGGCAAGCCTGAGGAAGCAGGTGGTGGGGAGGTGAGTATCAAGCTGGGCCTCTTCTCTCCCCACCACTGTTTATAGCCATGGATCCCCACTACCCCATGTCTGTGGGCCTCAACCAGGGCCAAAAGGCAACCAAGAATATGAGGAGGCAGAGACACAGCAGCCACGGTAGACACCTCACCAAATACAAGTTCATGTGCAACATGATCCGGAGGTGTGTGGCTATGCCCTAAATGTTCCGTGGAGCTGCTTAAGATGCTCAAAGGAAAATAGGCTCTCAAGCTCATTAAGAGGGTAGGGGGCACTGGAGGGGTGGCTCAGTAGTTTTGGCGCTTGCCTGGCATGCGTGAAGACACGAGTTCAAATCCCAGCACCAAGTACACAAGGAAGTGTGGGAGCAACAGAAGCCACTTGAAAAACTAAATAAAATTGATTCTCTTAAAAAATAAAAGAGGGGTTGGGGATTTAGCTCAGTGGCAGAATGCTTGCCTAGCATGCGCAAGGCCCCGAGTTTGGTCCTCAGCCCTAAAAAAAAAAAGGAGAAAGAAAGAAAGAACAAAGAAGGAAGAAGAAGGAGGAGGAGGAGGAGGAGGAGGTAGGGACTCATCCTCAGTAAAAGAAAATGAGAGTTGCTGGGCAATGACCTCACCATCATGAAAAAAACAGCTGTCAAGAAGGACTATACAGGGGCTGGAGCGGTGGTTCAATGGTTTCAGCGCTTGCCTGGCAAGCACGAGGACCCGGGTTCAAACCCCAGCACCACGTACACAACTAAGTGTTGGAGCAACTAAGGCCATGTGAAATACAAAATAAAGTCGTTCCTCTCTTTCTCTGTCTCTCTCACTGTCCCTCTCTCTTAAAAAAAAAAAAAAAAAAAAAAGGACTAATGCATGCCACCCTTCCCTCTGTAATAAAACCTTCACAGAAAACATTTAAAATCACCACTACCACAAGAAATACTGAAATATTTCTGGATGAAACACGGGCTGAAGTATATCTAAGTAGTAGAGCACTTCCCTGGCAAGCACAACAATAAATAAATAAATAATATGAGTGTAAGACAGTAGTTGAGAGTGTAGATAAGCAAAAAATTACAAACATAATAAACATGTCTCAATAATAAATTTTAACTTTTCAATTTCAATAGGTATTTCTAAAATTTCAGGGCATTAACTAAGTTTTTAAAATTCCTAGGAAAGAGGTCACACTCAACAACACAGGAAAATATTTTTAAGACTTGGCAATGGGGGCGCTGGAGCGGTGGCTCGGCATTGGCACTTGCCCAGCTTGTGCGGGTATGCAAGTTTAAATCCCAGCACACGTACACAACGGTGTCCCTGAGGAACGAAGACCACATAAAAAACTAAATAAAAATTGTTTCTCTCTCTCTCTTAAAAAAAAAAAAAAAAAAAAAAAAAGGCTTGGCAATGGGACTGGAGTAGCGGCTCAGCAGTTACGGTGCTTGCCTGGCATGTGCGAGTACACAAGAGTTGAAACCCCAGCACCGCATACAATACAGAGCAAAAAAAGCCACGTGAAAGACTAACATTGATTCTCTCTCTCTCTCACTGTCCCTCACTCTTTAAAACAAACAAACAAACAAACAAACAAAAAAAGACTTGGCAATGCCTCTCTTACTGCATGTGCTGTTACCCTCCCCCCCCTTTTTTTTTTGAGAGAGGGAATGAGTCAATTTTGTTTTTGTTTTCTTTTTCATCTGGTTTAAGTTTTTCTGACACTCAGCTATGTATATAGTGCTGGAGTTCAAACCCAGGTTCTTGCATGTGCCAGGTAAGTACTCTAACGCTGAGCCATCACTCCAGCCCTAGGTACCTTACTTCTTGAATTGTGTCCATCAAAATGCTAGAGAATGAAGACTTCTACAAAATTTGCCCTACAGCTGCCTCTGGATCTTCAGTTCTTAAGTAGGACTCTACAAAATAAACCATCTGCAGCCTAGCTGAAGAGGACATTCTTGTGATAGAGAGTCTCAGTCAATCACAGCCAGTCATAGGCTGCCAATTAATGACCATGTCCACATTAGGCGTGTCTCATCACACCAAGTCCAAATAAGGCAAATGCAGAGCTACAATCAATCTTTTCACTTCCTGTAAATCCTGCATGCAACATTGCTAGCTGGAACTCTCTAAATCTCTCCTGGTTCTTAATGCTGCCCAATTCATGAATCAGTCTTTGCTCAAATTAATCTAACAAATTTAATTTATCTAAAGCATTTGACAAAGGGGTGACTGATTATGTGATCCGACCAAAATTAAACAGCTCCAAGATGTGAAGACTCTGACTCTCACACTCTTCTAAGTGTGAGAGTTAACACTATGTTAACCTGTCCTTTGGAGAAGCCTAATCCCACAGAACAAGTGTAAAATCAGAATCCTAACAGGCGCTCCAAGACAAGCTAAACAGATATGATCATTCCACATTTTTTTAAAACTGAAAACAAATATGACAAGCTTTTAGTAAGAACGCAGGCCCACAATGAAGTTCAAACTAATTTCCTTAAGAAGGAAACTGCTACTGCTCTTTAAAAGTCTAACAGAAATACATCACATTACCGCTGAATACTCTTGGTTAGTGATTTAGCTTATTCCAGCATAAAAATCTTTTTTTGTTTCTTTGCTCCACACTTGTATTCAGAATCTAATGGCACTCGTAGTACTGATAACCTAATAACGTAAAACTCTCTATTCTGCATTATCATTGGGCAATACAATGTGAAAAGATAAATTTTCTACCATTTCTTGTCCACAAGAATGTAAATTCATGACTCCAGATGATGGAATGACAAAACCTTTCTAACTAGCTGGTCATCCCCCCCCCCAGGAAAGGCTATTTACTGATCCAGTAGACAGACGCATAGGGTAATTCCTATATAAGTGTGCAATTCAAAGACACCGCTTAGAGTACTATGCAAAACTATAAAATAATTTGCAGATAGAGGACTTACGTAATTGCAACATTGCTTCCATCTATAACAATATGCTTCAAATCCGTTCTCCCTGGTTCATTTTTTAATTCCAGCTTGTAGGGTACTTTCAGAGTATCTCGAAACCTTTGAACCCCTGTAACTGAGGAATCAATGTAATCAGAAGGTCCTGCCAACCTTGCATCAGTAACTGAAGGTAATACCAGTGGCAGTGGCATTGGTGGAGAAAGGGGTGGACAATTTGGCTTAGACTGAGAAGAGTTACAATGTCCTGGACGTTTTTCACAGGCAGATTTCATATTATTTGAAAGCAAGGGTTCTGCTTGCTGTTGCAAACCATTCTCTGGAAACAATGCAATTCTAGGCTGGTGACTTGGAGCTCCCCTTGAAACAAAATTGACATCTTTGGGACTTGAAGGAGAAGGTGAAAGGCCATCAGTTTCAAGGTCTATGTTACAAACATAGTTCTGGTTTGAACCCCAGATTTCATGTTTCTGTTCTACTGGAACTGTTCCGAAAGTATTGATTTTGCAATTTGAGGTACATGGTTTACCTTCCACTTTGAATGGTAACTGAGAAAATTTTTCTACCATGTTTTGCTGAGTGTGACTCTGTGTTTTCTTTGGAGTGGAATCTGTCGTGAGCTCATTTATGCTGCTACAAACACCTTTACTTTTGGTTTTGTTGATGTCTGGACATGTTGTACTAGGTGAACATTGTTTGTTTTCTTGGAACCTTTTATTTTCTTTTTCAATTTCCTCTAAGAGCAATAATGGTTCGGTAGACAGCCCATACTCCCTAATGACCTTTTCAACAATTTCTTGAGAATAGCCCATGGTTTTAAAAAAGTTTACAAGGATATTGTACTCCATTTCTTCAGTAGTGTCTTTTACATCTGGACTTATATTTTCAGAATCAGTAGAAGGATCAGATAGATCAATGATCACATTTCCAGCAGATGTCTTACCATCATGTAAAGGCTCTCCCTCTTGAACATTTTCTAAAGAAAACTGCTTCTTGGTATGCCTTTCCTCTGAATCAGAAAATCTCCTTTTGTGACAAACTCTCTCTTTGGAAAGTGCCTCTTCTTCTGGGCTTAGGCCATTTACTGGAACAAAAAGCACATCTGGTGAACTAGAAAAGACTGTGTCCATTTGTTTCGTAAGTTCAGAAACAGGAGTCCCAGCTTTATTTCTTGCATCTTCCTGCAAAACAATTTCATCTTTAGAAATATTCAGTCCTGTGGCAGTATTCTGTGTAAACTCTGTTTGTTGAGCATCTCTAATTTCAATAACATCATCATCTCCTGTTTTAAATAGATTCTCCTCACTTTGTGTGAGAGTCAAAAGTTCTTTTTTCAAGGAAGTGGGCAAAATCAACAAATCCATTGTAAAATTGTCTGCATGGGCTTCAACAAATTGTTTGAATTCCCTTTTTACCTCTGATTCTTTCTGACTGCTGGGAAGGTTCTCATTATTCTCAAAGAGCTTTACAAATTGCTGAATGTGACTCCTGGCCATGACCACAGCCTCAGCACTTCCTCTGATGCCAAGAAGACCAATGTCTAGAACGCAGAGGTCAGCACAAGTATCCTGAATCAAGCTCTTCAGAAACAGGCTCTGTGCCCCAACAAAAATGCAGTGCATGGCCTTGGGATAACATTCTCTTTCTTCTAATTCAGGTTCACAGATTCCTTTGATATACTCCTATAAAGAGAAAAAATTAGATCAATTTAGAAAGATTTCTTACACATGTACTTACAAATATCAAGGTGATTTTACAAAACATCATATAAGAATGTTTATAATTTTGGGGGTAAAATGTCAGGGTTTCAATAAAATTGAGAATAACACATAAACTAATCTATCTTCAGAGAAAATGAAAACTTTGCATCCATATCTGAAAGACAAATACTTAAACATTTTAATTTTGTGTCTTGTGGTGTGCTTTTAGGAGTCTGTCTAGCTGTACTGTGGATAATCCCAAGGCTGGATTTACTTGAAACTGGAGAACAAAACCATCTTTTACCAGTCATGTATCACTACAAGGACATAATCAAGAGATGAGATAATCAAATCAAATAATTACAAAACAAACTTTGACATTTATTTTGCTAATTATTTTCACTGGTTTCCAGATGAAACAAACACTTTTATCCTTTGTTTCCAGATTTCTTGAAGGCATTTAGAAATAATATGATTAATCTAACAAAAGTCATTTCTACTAGTTGCTTGGAATAATCAGACATTAAATGTAGATCTACATAGAAATCACTGGAGAATGCTAAAAAGTCATTCTTAGTATCGTTCTCACACACTGGAACTGAAGGAGGCCTAAACAAGGTGGTAAAGTGAATTGGATTTTTCAGCAACAGGTTGCTATGAAGGGAGAAGAGTGAAGCAAGCAAGCAAGCAAACACAAGCACATGGACAGCGCACACATTTGTACAAGAAGCCAACTTTTGTTCTGGAGTTAATGTTTTGGTCTCAAATTCTAGCAATAGTACCACTGGTACAATCTTGCTCAAATCATCTAACCTAAGCCCAGTTTCTTCAACTGTAAAAGAAGCAAAAATAGTGCAATCATAAGAGATTTGAGGGCATTCAAAGAAATAATGATTATGAAGTGCTGATGGCGCCTAAATAGTAACGTGCTACTTACATTATCAGTGGAAACTCTGGAACTGATGTTTCTGAGAACAAGCCTGGCAAGATACCTGATCCATACTTTAACTAAAATTAGAATGGCATTACCAAGCCAAGTGTGGTGGCCCACCCCTACAATCCCAGTGATTTGGGAAGCTGAGGCAGTTGGTCTGCCAAGTTTGAAGCCAGCCTTATCAACGTAGTGAGACCCTATCTCAAAATAAAAAGTAAAAAAAGGCTGAGAATGTAGTTCAGTAGTAAAGCACTCCTGAATACAATCCCTAGTATCTCTGTATCTCTCTCTCTCTTTCTCCCTCTCTCACATACACAGACATGGCATTACCTAAACAGTGCTACTAAAAAGTCTACCGTGTGCATCACTGCAGAAAGAGGCTTTGTGTTCACTACACAATTCAGTTAGAACTTATAATCAAACATGTGTGCATATTCCTTGTGTATCTATGATTTAGAACCACAAAATCCCTTTGAGTAGATGAAACACCATAGAAAAGCTTAAACTAAATGTTATGATGTTCAGTCTTTTGAATATACCTGGACTATTTGTGGTACTGGGGATAAAGCATGGAGGCAACTTGGGCTGCACAAAGCAGCCTCATCTTTTTAACAGCACAATTTGTTATTTTTGTTAACACAGCAATTTAGTTAAACCAAAGTATAATAACCAACCATCCTTTCTGATTGGTCAAGTATAGTGTTAAATATTGGTGTTAATATCCTTCCAGACTTCCAAATGGGCAACATTTGGTATTACATGTCTATACTTACGCTATATTTAGGTTGAGGCATGAGGGCAATTAAAAAACACAACATTCTACCTTAAACAAATAACAGGTAATATTCAGACCCTGTGTACTCTTCATCTAGTTTTCTCTAATCACATCATCTTATGTAGGAATACACTATCAAAAGCTGGACATCTATATTGATATATGCCATTTCATCATGTTTGGCTTTCAAATTACCATCTCAGTCAACCGAGAATTATTTCATTACCAAAAAGATTTCCTTAAATGTTACCCTTTTACAGTCACCTTTACCTTCCATTCCCTGGCACCTACTATTTTCATCTCTATAATTTTGTGACTTCATGAATGTAATATAAATAGAATTACATAATATGTGACATGAACATTGACTTTTCACTCAACATGATGCTCTTGAAATCCATTCAAGATGTCACATGTATCAATAGTTCATTCCTTGCTACCGCTTAGCAACGTGCAATGATGCTGATGAACCGGTTTTAAAACTATACCTACTGAGGGACATTTTGTTGTCCCTGTTTAGTACTACTGCAAATAAAGTGGCTAGGTTTTCAGTTTTCTGGGATAAGTGCTTAAGAATACAACTGACAGGGGGCTGGAGCGTTGGCTCAGCGGCTACAATGCTTGCCTGGCATGCTCGAGTATTTGAGTTCAAACCCCAGCACCACGTACAACACAACAGAGTATCAGCTCAATGAAAGCCACATGAAAAACTAAATAAAATTAATTCTCTCTCTCTCTCTCTCTCTGTCCCTCTCTCTTTAAAATAAAAAAAAAAAAAGAATACAACTGACAGAACATATGGCAAATGTGCATAGTTAGGACAAACCATGTTCCTGAATAGCCACACCATGTTACATTCCCTCAAGAATGAATGAGAAATCCAGTTTCTCCACAATCTTACTAGCTTTTGATTTGTCACTATTTTTTATTTTATTCACTCTGACAGAAATATAGTATATCTCATTTTAGTTTACATTTTTCCTACTTGCTAGTGATGTTGAACATCCTTCCATGTGCTATTTTACCATCTATATGGCCTCTCTGATAAAATGTTTTGTTTCTTTTGTCCATTTTTCAACTGGATTGTTTTTTACTATTGTGTTTTGGGAGTTCTTTATATATATTGGTCTTTCATAAGCTATATGATTTATTTTCTCTAATGAGTCTGTTTTTTCATCCTTTCAACAGGCTATTTTGTGATAGCCAAAGTTTTAATTTTATCAACAAGCACTAGGTCCTGAGGATCTCTTCTATTATCTTAGCAATGTTTTTCACTTAAATTTATGATCACCTTTGAGTGGTTTATTGTGTATGGTGTAAGGTTTAGGTTGAGATTCATGTTTTTGCTTTATGGATAACAAATTGTTCTAGCACTATTTTTTCAAATGAAATTTCAAGGACAGCATCTATGTAAAAAATCAGTTAACCACATGAGCTGGGCATGGTGGTGCATGCCTGTAATCTCAGCAGCTTGAGAAGCTGAGGCAGCAGGATCACAAGTTCAAAGCCAGCATCAGCAATTTAGCCTAAGCAACTTAGTGAGACCCTGTTTTGGGAAAAAAAAAAAAAAGAAAAAAAGAAAAAAAAAAAGGAAGGGGAGGCCTAGGGAAGTGGCTCAGTAATTAAATACTTCTGGGTTAATTTCTAGTACCAAAAAAATTAATTAATTAACGACAGCCTGGTTATCTGTAATCCTAGCTACTTGGTAGACTGCGGCAATTTGTAAGCTCAGCGGTTATGATGCTTGCCTGGCAAACCCCAGAACCATGTACAAAACAAAGTGTCCAAGGAATGAAAGTCACCTGAAAAACTATAAAATTGCTTCTCCCGTTCTCTCTCTCTCTCTCTCCGTGCCCTCTTTCTTTAAAAAAAAAAAAAAAAAAAAAAAGAAAAAAGAAAAAAGTTCAAGGCCAGACTGGGCAATTTAGTGAGACCCTAGCTCAAAATAATAGTGCTGGTCATAGCTCAGTGGTAAAGCACTTGCCTAGCATTGTGAGACACCCTGGGTTTAATTTCTAGTACCAGCTTCAAATGTGAAGGGGAAATTAAATACTTCAATGATAAACTCATGCTTGCAAGATACGTGAACACAAATACCGCTCTACAGAGCATTCTCAAAGATGTTCTCCATTTAGAAGATAATGCCAACGATATGCTAAATCCTTAAACAAGGGTGAGTCAATAATCATACTATACAAAAACTGACTTTCAAGATGACTCAAAACTCTGCAATAGATACAAAGTCTGGGAATCAGCCTCCCATATCTATTCTATCCTTGAATGTGAACGGTCTCAATGCCCCAATTAAAAGACACAGACTGACCCACTGGATCAAAAAACAAAATCCAACAATGTGTTACCTGCAGGAGACACATTTGACACTCAAAAATAGACACAGGCTGAAAGTGAAAGGATGGCAAAACGTCTACCAGGCCTGTGGCCCAAAAAAGCAAGCTGGTGTAGCAATTCTAATTTCTGACAAAATTAATTTCCAACTAAAACTAGTTAGAAAGGACAAAGAGGGTCACTTTATCATACTAAAAGGGACAGTTCACCAAGAAGATATAACGATAATCAACATTTATGCCCCCAATTACAACCCCCCAAATATATGGAAAAATACTTAAGGACATTAATCCCCTCATTGATCTCAACACAATAATCCTGGGGGACTTCAACACACCACTATCAACTCTAGACAGATCATCAAAACAAAAAAAATCAATAAAGATGTCTCCAATCTGAACTACTCTATTAATCAATCAGGCTTAACAGACATTTACAGAATATTCCATCCTAAAACAGCTGAATTTACCTTCTTCTTCTTTTTTTTTTTTTTTTTTTAGGAGTAAAAGGGTAGGATTTATTTAGGAAGAAGAGCAGAGACTCTGCAAGAGGGGTACCTGGAAGCAGGACACCCTGAATTTACCTTCTTTTGATTGGCCCATGGATCCTTCTTTAAAATAGACCACATCCTAGTTCACTGGTATAATCTTAGCAAATATAAAAAAGTGGATATAATCCCATGTATTCTGTCAGATCATAATGCTATGATCTTAGCAATCAACAACAAGAGAAACAACAGAAACTATTCAAATACTTGGAAATTGAATAATTACCTCTTAAACGAAGGATTGATAAAAGAGGAAATGAGAACTGAGATTATGAAGTTTTTGGAATTGAATGAGAATGAGGAAACAACACACCGAAACCTCTGGGACAGCATGAAGGCTTTCTTAAGAGGTAAATTTATAGCACTGCGTGCATACATCAAAAATCTAGAAAGAGAGCAGATTAATAGCCTTATGCTTCAACTCAAACAACTTCAAAAGGAGGAACAGTCCAACCTTAAACCTAACAGAAGACAGGAAATTACCAAAATCAGAGCAGAAATCAACGGAATTGAGAACAAAAAAGCTATTCAATCTATTAACAAATCCAAGAGTTGGTTCTTTGAAAGAGTTAACAAAATCGACAGACTCCTTGCCAAACTCACCAAAAGGAAGATCAAAATGAAGCAAATCAACAAAATCAGAGACGAAAATGGGGATATCACCACAGACTCATCCAAGATACAGAAGATTATCAGAACCTATTTTGAAAACTTATACTCTGCCAAATTTAATAACCTGGAGAACATGGACAGGTTTTTGAACACACACATGACATCACCTCTTTAACACAAGAGGACACTGAAAACCTCAACCAACCTATCACAGAAAGCGAAATTGAAGTAGCAATCAAAGCTCTCCCAAAAAAGAAAAGCTCAGGTCCGGATGGATATACGGCAGAATTCTACCAAGCCTTCACAGAAGAACTAACACCGATCCTCTTCAAGCTCTTCCAGGAAATTGATAGAGAGGGAACACTCCCAAACACTTTTTAGAAGTGAACATTACACTGATTCCAAAGCCCAACAAAGACACATCAAGGAAAGAAAACTATAGACCAATTTCCCTGATGAACATTGATCCAAAAATCCTTAATAAAATTTTAGCCAATCAGATTTACAAAAGCACATTAAAAAGATGATAAGTTATGATCAAGTGGGCTTCATTCCAGGAAAAAAAGGCTGGTTCAATATATACCAATCAATAAATGTAATTCACCACATAAACAAAATTAAAAACAAAAATCATATAATCATCTCAATTGATGCGGAGAAGGCATTTGATAAAATTTAACACCACTTTATGCTCAAAACTTTGGAAAAGATAGGGATCAAGGGAAGATACTTCAACTATGTCAGATCCATTTACGACAGACCCATAGCCAACATTATCCTCAATGGAGAAAAACTGAAAGCATTTCCACTGAATTCAGGTTCGAGACAAGGCTGTCCGCTTTCCCCACTCTTGTTCAATATAGTCCTTGAAACCCTTGCCAGAGCTATCAGGCAAGACAAGGAAATCAAAGGTATTCGTATAGGAAAAGAGGAAGTTAAGTTATCTCTATTTGCAGACGACATGATTTTATACCTAGAAGACCCAATAACATCGGCCAGAAAACTCCTAGAGCTTGTAGGTGATTTTAGCAAAGTAGCTGGCTACAAGATCAACTCCAGCAAATCACTAGCGTTTCTTTACTCCAGCAACAAATCTGCAGAAGAAGAAATCAGGAAATCTCTCCCATTCACCATCACTTCCAAAAAAATGAAATACTTGGGCATTAACCTTACAAAGGATGTTAAGGACCTCTACAAAGAAAACTATCAAACACTAAAAAAAGAAATTACAGAAGTCCTGAGTAGATGGAAAAACATTCCATGCTCATGGTTAGGCAGAATCAATATAATAAAGACGGCCATTCTACCCAAAGCCCTATACAGATTCAATGCAATCCCCATCAAGATACCTATGGCATTCTTCAGAGACATAGAAAAAGCAATTCTCAAGTTCATGTGGAATAACAGGAGATCCAAACTAGCCAAAACACTACTCTATAGAAAGGAAGAAATAGGGGGTATCTCAATCCCTGACCTGAAATTATATTACAGACCGGTAGTAGCAAAATCAGCACGGTATTGGTATCA